>JASKGO010001657.1:0-28916 GCA_030556065.1 Holobus sp. GC000080
TTAAAATGAACACTGGATTCAAGGTTTCATTTTTAATTACCAAATTAACTGCTTTGTTTTTTCTTTTTCTTATTGTTTTTTCCAAAGCGCCACTTATTTTAAAAATTTACAGCTCACTTCCGGTTAGTCGGTTAGTTGATATCAACTTTGTTATTTTGAATGGAAATCCCAATTTTTATATCTCATTCGATTCAGTTTCAAAAATATAGATGATTTTGTAAACAACAGTTTTTATTAGGTCTACTTTTTCAAGTTACGGTCCACTTCCGGTTAATTTAGTAAAAATAGGTGTCTTAAGAAACAAATAATAACTTCTTCATTTTCAACATTAATAACATTAATTAAAAAATCCTTTCTAATAATTGCAACTGAGATGATTGTGCTTACATTAAGTTGGCTAACTAATGCAGCTAAAGTTGCAAATGTAGAAGATTCGATTTTTTTTCGTGATTCACTAAAGTTTAAGAGAAATGATTGGAATTCGGCAATATCTTGAAAAGTAGACCTAATAAAAATAAACTTTTTTTTAACAAAATCGTCTTTGTTTTAAAAGGGAGCGAAATATGAAAAAAAAATTAAAATTTTAAAGATGTTCCGGTATAAGCGGAATGGTCAAGAAATGAAAATATTTTGAGTCAGTGCCTAGGTAGGCCGTTAGGAAGCATTCCGATAGCAAAAAGAAAAATGGTCTTATTGTTTATTAGCTTCCCCAAAACCGCCCACCGGCCAATTAAAAAAAAATACATCCAGTAACTAAAAAAAAAACTGAAAATTTATATTTCTGTTTCCTTTGTCCCTTATAATTTGATAAACATAATAAGAATGAATTTCAGTCAATAAAAACATGAAAAAGAAGAAATTACTTCAATTAAAATCATCAAGTTTCATTGCAATGGATTGCTCAGTATAATCTAAAATAATATTCAAATTTCTTCTTTTATTATCTTTCATATACACTTTTTAAAGTCAAAATAAGTATGAAAAAATAATGTTGTATAAAATTCAATTTTCATATTATTATATAAATATAAAACAGAATATTTTTAGAGACCAAACAGAGTAGCATGTTCCATTTCCTCCTGAAAAACCTTGGGTAAAATCTAGGATTTTGTGTCCGCAAAGCCCATTGTGCAGAGACTAACCTCATAAACATCGTTATTAGTAGCTCGTTGTTCTAACAGAAGTACGCGATAGTAAAAAACCTCTCTGAGCGGCTTTTAATATCCTATGAACCATTTTCACCAGCGTAAATTCAGCAGTTAAAAAATCCGTTTTACATTGTATAAAGCTCGGCAACAGAGGAAAATTAAAGTAAAAATAAAAATGGCCACACATGTACGCGACCCTTTTTGATTTATTTATAAATGAAAAAAGGTGCCAACAGGAGAGAAACATAATCAGGTGACTTTTATAGCTTTCGCCTCATAAAAGTGCAGGGTGCATGTACTGTAAAAGTGCAACGTAATTACCCCGAGTCAAAGTTATTCAGGACAATTCGGAAAATTACGACACGATTAGAGCAATATCTCAAAGCACAGCTTAAATATTTTATTTTATAGCTCTATTAATATTTAATACTTTTAATTTTATTGGAAAATTATAGTAATAAATAACTGTCCATTTCCCTGTTTATGCATTAAGTATAAAACTTTATTTTTAAGAACTGGGAAAACAAAAAATAAATATCTAAACAAAAAGAGTATAATTTTTGCAGATACAAAAACACTGAAATATATTTTATTTTGGTTTAGTATAGCAGCCCCAAAACGTGCAACATAAATCTCAATGCATTTTTTTGTTATTTACCTACATTGTGGCATTTAATTATTTTACCGCCCCCACTAAATCATAGCTTAATGCGAATGCAAAGCCTGCGGGACAACCAGCAGGAGTAAATTATATTGTAATGTAGGACAAACACAGTCTGCAAGAGGAATTATACCGAACGTTTGCACACTTGCTACTCTTCCATTTAATCCACACTTGATTCTTAAGCACATAATAAACGCATGAGACCCATGCAGAACTTGAGGGTTTACAATTCAGAAAGGGTGCAAATTTGAAAGTTTTACAGTTGTAATTTATGGAATGCGCAGTTTTGCTAATATAGAGATTTTAACATAAATTATAATGAGTGAAATGGAAGCTCACCTGTTGGGGTGATTTGGATGGATTGCAAGCGATGCGAAACTCGCGTGTTGCGCGTTCGGGCGTCCGAAACAGGGGCTGAGGGTGCAAACCTGATGCGTGCCGAGCGAAGACTGAAGCGACTCGCGGGAGCGACTCGCCGCCTCCAAACACGTGCACATCACAACATGCGCAATGATTAATTTCGTCTGCTCGTAAATATATATTTTCTGATAAAAATAGATTCAACATGTGTTGTTCGTTCCACCCCCATTTGATTTCCCACGCAAACAAAACGAACAAAGAGCACCTTTTTGCTCCTTCCATACAGCACCTTTTATTTATTTATAATGCAAACTGGTGTTGTATTTTGATGCCAAAATAAAAATAAAAATAAAAAAACGGAGAAATTTTGTTTAAAATATAACTGGCAAAAAAATTTAATCAGAATTTCGCAAGTGGGTCACACTGCAAATGAATGATTCATGGTCTGCATGTATAGAGGACACCTTAGAAGGGCATTTTCTGCTTTTTGGTGGTTCTCCGCCCGTAAAGTATAGGAGTCGAGTCAAATGCATCTTATTTAGTATTCAAGACACCGGCTTCTATTCTCTTACAGTCGGCGATAAAACTTTACGTGCGCATATTCCTACTAGACTGCTTCTTTCGTGCGCACCATTTTTGATTATCAAATTTTCAAACGCTCCATTTAAGTATTCCTTCATATAAACAGTATTTAGCAATTCCACCACTATAGGATGGATAGAAGACTCCGAATGAAATCTTTAAGATTCCTCGGATGTTTAATATCACTTGCTTTCCATTGTGCGCTACTCGCACAAGTCTTTCGGCGTTATTTATTATGGGGTGGAGTACTTTTCAGCAATAGCCAAGGAACATTTCTTTGTCCTTGCTCTTTCTAAGGGTACAAAGAATGGTTTTTGTGCTCTGCCAGTACCGGCTAATTAAAAATGTACCCCCGAAAGGATACTTATTGTTTTGCTGTAATGTATTGCTAAAGTTTTTCCTGTTCTAACAATGAAAACACGAATATACAAAAAAGTGATATTCCCTCTGTCACAAACCTTAATATACATTCTTTTAAAAATCATTGATTACCTAAAATGTTAAGGATTGATGACTTGGTGCCGGATGAAATACGAAATGGGATCCAAGCTTGCTTTGCCCTTTTTTCTGATAATTTATTTCTTGGGTTTAAATTCAGAAATTGCTAGAAATAAAGACAATGTAATATGCTAAAATTATAAGCAGCTTCATGATAAACTAGCGGAGATAACATTTTTTAAAGTTTTGTGGATATATTGAGCAATAAACCAGCATACAAAAAGAATAAAATAAAATTTTAATTACATCCGATCAGATTTGAATATAATAATAAATGATCCTAACAAATTTTTAACAAAAATTGCACGGCTTTTCAGTGGGGTTTAATCAGTTTCATGGAATTTCACTCAATTTAAAGTAGAAAGAAAGCTTGATTATTCAATAGGATAAAACATCTCTTCAATTTTAAAAAATGTTGTAATCTGTTGAATATATTATAATATTGAAAGAGATTAAAATGTAACATTTAGTTGGTATTAAATATAGTTACCTATTGAGCAATATTAAAATTATTGGAAATTTGTGATTCATCTTTAATTAATATTGCATTCATGTGTTAAAATATGGATATTAATGATGCCAAAATATTGAGAATATTGAAAGTAAATATTAATATTTAAAAATATTGTTTTACAACTTGAAAACAATATTTATCCATCAAAACAAGCGTCTACTAATAGCGTTATTTAATCTTGTTACAATTATATTCCTCTATATTGCTCAAGATATAAAGAAGGTTGAATGTTGAATGATATTGAATTTCCACTTGAGAGCAATTCCAATGATTTTTGTTTTTGGTTTTTGTGAAAAATTACTTGGAAACTATTTTAAAACAGTATGGAAACTCAAACATTGAACGTATGTAACGAAACTACCAGACTAAAAACTGAGCAAAGGTATTAGAATCTAAAAGGGCCCCGGATTGGAATTAGTCTGTATATGAAGGTAGATGTCCAATATTTGCATTGGAGTCTCTCGAAGTTGAATGTCATTTCGCAGAGCTTATGCTAATATTGACGTATGTACTTGCGGATAGTGCGCATTTGCTGTATAACGTAGCAAAACCCACCCTTCCATCACTGTTGTCGTTTTGTCTTTTTTGCAGCCAGTACACATATTGGAAGACTTGTGTGTTATCAATATTTTTGCACGCATTTACAGACACGAATATGAAATTTATCTTCTTCTTCCTCCGGCTCTTCCGACGCCAGAGAAGGAAGAAGTGACGCGTTTCCGTAGGGTCGAATGAACCGTCGAGGGTAAAATATCGAACAACATGAGAAATCGATTATTGGGCTTCGTCATTACTAATATATTATTTGCTAGAAATAAACTATAAATAACAAAATGATGTAGAATGGGGTAGAGAAGTAATTGGAGTTCTTTGTTGCGTCACTACTTTTACTGGCGTTGGGCTTCTTCGAATTGTTATTATCACCCAGCTGCTTAAGTTCAGCTTTAAAATTAAGGCTTTTGTGTTCGCCTCTTTCAGGCACTTTGGGCGTTGTCAAATTACAGAACTCGCACTTTATTTGTCCGTCGTATTCGATTGCAATATCTTCTTCGTCGTTATAGTCATCGTCCACGACTTCTTCAACAGTTTGTGGTGCTTGTTTTCTAAAACGCATCAAGTTTACTACAAAGAAATTGATTTTTTTTTACTATAATTGATACAATTTCGTCATAGTTATTACTGTTTAAAGCTTGGGCAGTCTCTTCGACTTTCCTCACCATGTCCTCGTCTTCATCCACCGAGGAATGCGGAGGGATATTTGCTGAAGCATCGTTTAATCGTTCGTCTTGGTCTTCAATGATATCTTTATTGATACCGACATCAGATTTGCGCTTGTCGTTATATGAAATATCATCAGATTCAGCTAAAAAACTTTTGTTACTAATATATTATAGGTTTCATAATCTTCTACCTGAATCATGCAGGTCTTCATCACTGTTTAATTCTTTTTTAGAATCAGTAACAGTTGTCAGATTACCATTAAGTGTCGCACTTTCGGTAGAAGTTGAAATCGAAATTTGTGCTCCATCGTTTTCATCGTCCGAAATCGCATTCGAATTCGTCTTTTCTTCAAAACTAAACAAATCATCAACATCATCTTCCTTAATGATACCGATATCGATATTATTGTTACTATTGCAACTGACATTAGGAATTTCCGTATTCTCCAGACTTTTAGGCACTTTAACACTTTCAATACTATCAAAATCTTCATAGTAGTTTCTGGGAGTTATAATAGAATTATAATAATTTTCATATAAATCAGGAGTATTTCGAGCCAAAATTTTCTTCTTAAAAGATTCGGCGACTAAATAATTAACATTTTTCCTTCGGGCATGCAGATATTTTCTAGTATTATCACTGTTCGCGTTACCAGATTCATGTCGGTTTAATTGGTTCTTATTATTAGTGCCGTAATTAAAATTTCCAGAGTGCCTTTGTGCGACAGTGGTAATAGGAAAGTTTAAATTAGCAGTGGTCGTTTCTAAATTAAAATCGTCATATTCAATAATTGACCTAACACTCGTTTTTGGGGCGATGTCTTCAATATCCTCCTCATCCACATAGTAACTTGCTTCGTTTTCACGTTTTATTGGAATAGTACTCGAAAAAAATCTCTGAGTGGTGGTCTTCGGTGCCAACATTCCAGACTGGTAAATATCCTCATTAATAGTAGGCCTGTATTCTGGGAGGAACATTGGTGTAGTTGCCTTTCTTCCAAGAATACGATGTATAGCAAAACCTTTCTTTTTTCTGTCAATTACAACATTTTTGTGTTTAATCAATCCATTGGGAAACCGCTGAATTGTTGGCTTAACCGCACCATCTTTCAATTTCTTGGATGTTGGTCTCAAAGGTATGAATTCAAAATGTTGCAAATTATCAAAATTTTTTGGATTTTTATTTAAGTTGACTTTGGTTGCTATTGGTGTATCATTAAACGAATTAAAAAACTTCGATGGAACCTGATCATCTAGAAATGTTGTTTTCTCTTTAGATTTCTTAAATGGTTGCTGGGAAACTATTGAATTGAACATTTTATTAACAGGAACAATCCTTTGCTTAAATGTTGATGGTCGAGTAATTTTATCTATATCAGTAGATTCAGCGGTTTCCGTATGCTTCGATGGATCCTGATCATCCAGAATGGTTGTTTTCTCTTTATATTTCTGAAATGGTTGTTGGGAATCCATTGAATTGGACATTTTATTCACAGGAACACTATTTTGCTCAAATGTTGTTGGTCGAGGAATTTCTACTGTATCAGTGGTTTCAGGGGTTTCCGTATGCTTCGATGGATCCTGATCATCCAGAATTGTTGTTTTCTCTTTATATTTCTCAAATGGTTGTTGGGAATCTATTGAATTGGACATTTTATTAGCAGGATCAATCTTTTGCCTAAATGTTGTTGGTCTAGGAATTTCAACTATATCAGTGGTTTCAGGTGTTTCCGTATGCTTCGATGGAGCCTGATCATCCAGAAATGTTGTTTTCGCTTTATATTTCTTAAATGGTTGTTGGGAATCTATTGAATTGGACATTTTATTGACAGGAACAATCTGTTGCTCAAATGTTGTTGGTCGAGGAATTTCTACTATATCAGCGGTTTCAGGGGTTTCCGTATGCTTCGATGGATCCTGATCATCCCTAAATGTTGTTTTCTCTTTATATTTCTCAAATGGTTGTTGGGAATCTATTGAATTGGACATTTTATTAACAGGAACAATCTGTTGCTCAAACGTTGTTGGTCGAGGAATTTCAACTATATCAGTGGTTTCAGGGGTTTCCGTAGGCTTCGAGGGATCCTGATCATCCAGAATTGTTGCTTTCTCTTTAGATTTCTTAATTGGTTGTTGGGAATCTATTGAATTGTACATTTTATTAGCAGGAACTATCTTTTGCCTAAATGTTGTTGGTCGAGGAATGTCAACTACACCAGTGGTTTCTGGGGCTTCCGAACTTTTTTCCATTTCCAAATAGGGATTATTGGTAGAAAATGAAACGGTTGATGGAGTTATACCATACAAGCTTACCAGATCATTTAATGTTAAACTGTTTAGAAGAGGTTTGGATACAGCTAATATTCTATCTGGAACCATTGATTTTTTAGGAGTTCTAAACATTTCTGGCATTTTGGTTAAATGGCTGGCAGATGGATAAGTTTGGGAAATATTTTGAAGGGAATCATTCAGAAATTGCATGGCATCTTCTGTGGTCAGATTCAATTTAAGAACATTTTCAGTAATATCAACACCCGCTTCTTTATCTTCGACAGTTTCATTATTTTGCTGCAGAGTTTTCTCTAATTCTGCCACTAGTTCTGAAGAATCCGAAGTATCCGATCGGTCAGTATTTCTATCAATGATAATATCGACTTCATAATCAACATGCTTGGAAGGTAAAGCTCGAATTCCATAAGCTTTCAGCAATTCCCTCTTTATTTTCACACACTTTTTCTTTTGGGGCGCATACTTATGAATATGCGTCTGATGTTTTCTACCATTTGTATTAACACTTCTTAATACTTCAGTTTTGCTATTCCCATCAAATCCTCCACTTTCAGAATCCTTGTAATTTACATAATTATTCAGTTGCATTATAGAATTATCGCTAATTAAAATAGTAGTTTCTGTGGGGGGCAAGGTTTTAGTCGAGCTAAAAGTTGGCATTGTTTTAACGGTCGTGGTAACTGGATGAACATTGAGAACTTCAGATTTTGCAGCTTCTTTATTGTCTTTCGCTTCCATGTTCATATATGGTTTCATTAAAGACTTCTTAACGTTCCTCAAACCTTTCGAATGCTTATTTATATGGTTACCTATCTTGATAGGAAAGCTTTCGTAGATGTTGTCGAGCGTTTGCTTGAAAGCTCGACCGAAATTGGAGCGTACGGTGCGGGGCGAATTGTATGGGTATTTATGATATTCCTCTCGGGTGAGATATCTCAAGGGGATGCTGTTGATGAAGTCCTCTTCGGACATGTACTCGACCAACTCCGGTTGAGGCATCGTAAACGTTCTGAACACTTTTAGAGTGCCATCTTCATCGTACACGTGACACCGGCAGTTTTGCAAGTCAGGAGTGCAACTGCAACAAATTGCATTTCGTTTTTTTTTCCTCTTTAATTTCCTCTTTATTTTCTAATTAATATTATATTTTTTACATAAATTATTAATTTTTAATTAAAATAAGATATTTTTTTAAAGAAAAATGCATAAATTGTCTAAATTAAATAAAACATATTCTCCACTAATATAAAAATACAAAAAAGTAAGCAGTAAATATTACTTTAGTTAGCCCAACGTCGAAACTTTGTTCCGCTTAGAACTAATTAAGTGAATTGCAAGGAATTTCCTAAAAAACTGGCATCCAGACTAATACAACCCAAAAGAAGTATACTATAATACGAATACATAAAGCAAACAATTGAGGAAAATATTACCAGCTGGTGCCAGGTCCCAAGCAGTCGATATCTCCGCGTTTCCTATAAAGGGAGGCGATTAAAATTTGAGTGAATTAAATGGAATTGAAAGGGGGCAGCGGAATAATATTATTACGTCAAACGGTTAATGCAAACAGCCTCGTCGAACTGCGACAAGCAACTGACGTCCGTGCAAAACGGGTTACTCCAATCCGTCCAAAATGAATCAATTTTCCTGGGCATTGCCGACGCTTTATTCGAGCCTTCGCAAAACTACACCCCGTAGTCAAATTACAAGATGCATTAGCGATTTTTTTTTTGTTAAATACAACTAGAAAAATCAATGAAAAAGTTATAAACTTACAGGCTGATTTTCGGAGCCTTTGCGGTCGCATCTAATAGTATGTATACGTTTGTTAATGGTATCAGGACTGCAAGCCGCCAAACCGCAAACATTATTATCACCGCACAGACTTTCAGGAAGGGGCGGCTTGAAACAAGTGGGGAACCCTTAAAACACACAACAAGCCCATTTAGATGATGAATTACTAGGATGCAAAGAGACGACACCTTGGACTTGGTAAAGTTTCTCATCGGACAGGTCGGCTGTGCAGTCGCATTGCGGCGCCTTATTAGCTAAGAGCGTGAGATCGCAGAGACGCCGATGCACCCTCGAACCGTACATCTGTTTCGACTCGAAGTTACAGTCGTTGGGACGCAATTGATGCAAAGCGGGCGCGCACAGAGCCCATTTGCGTAAAGTTTCGTCGTCGCACAGACCGATGAAATATTCCTTGATGCCCTGCTCGCTGTCGTAGCGACGGGGGCGGCTTTCGGCGAATATCTGCGGGAAAATAGGGCTCAGTTACCCTTAGATATGTTCAGAATGAGACGGAACGCACATACGGCATAATATTTATCGCCCACTGCGACGAAAGCGCATTGTTGCAGATGCAACTGGTTCACCCACGACCCGATATTATAAGAGGGTGGATCGGCGTCGTAGGGGTACACGGAATTTTGGACGTGTTTCTTGAACTCAGCGCCGAAGACCAGACACTCGCAGAGTGTCAAAAGAGTCAACGGTGACAATTTCATGACGCTGAACTGAGACCACTTTGATTCGTAATCGATTCGGCCCGTATGTGACTTTCTTTGTTTGGTGCACTGGCGTTCGCAACCCCTCGATACAAATCAAAAGTGTCTGCTGCACAAGGGCCCGCGGGGGGTGCTCTGCACTACTCTATTACTTTCAGGCCGCTTTTAGAAAAACGCTAAACTATAAACAAGAGTTCTGGCACATGGAGAAGTAAAGTAGCTCACAGAAAATGATCAAATAACAAAGTTCTTAAACTTCTTTAGTTTTTGAAGCGACTTTTAAAATTATTTTATTTTATATTTAATACTCCTTCTAACCCAGATGTGTCTGTGATTATTTTTTCCCAAATTATTTTGTACAAATATAAATTACTTCAATAAATTTTATCGAAACTTATCAAAACTTATATATAATTTAAAAGATTCTGTCCTCTTCTGTTTAAAATAAAATAAAGAATAGTTTTTGTTTTCAATTTTTCAAACGATTAATAAAATTTAATAAATACAAAAATTATAAAAGATGAGTTTAAAAACATAATAAAAAAGCATAAGTTTGTAATTGAGAATAACTGTGAAAAATATAGATGAATTGTAATGTGAAGGCGCCAGGCACCATAGCAAAATTTCTAAACTAATGGTTTTAACAGCAAAAGTTTTAGGAATATTTTCAACGTTACTTTACTACAGAAAAATTATCTAATTAGATTTTTAATCTATTTTATTGAAACTTATCAACATTCAAAAATCATATAAAATTGTGTTCCAAATTATGAATTATTATTTTACAATTAGATAATTTGCATTAAATTCAAATTTTGTTGCAGTTTCGTTAACAGCATCGCGATTCAGTTTTTTCTCAACTTTAATTTGAAGTAACAACAGTAAAAAAATGCGTAGGAGTGAAATTTAGAATTAATGTTTTTTGCTCCTTTATAATTAAATATGATAAACTATTAAAATTAGCATTGAATAAATTATTGGGTTTATAATAAAGAATGGTATTTATTTTTATTTTTCGAACGAATAATACATTTTAATAATTACAAAAATTATATAAGAGGAATTTAAAAGCACAGTGAAAATGCGTAAGAAGGTAATTGCGATTAATTTTGGGTAATAAATATGAATGCTTATGTGAAGGCGCCGTGTCGGCATTCCGTTTTCATAGCAAAATTTCCAAACAAATGATTTTAACAGCAACAGTTTTTAGATTATTTTTATCATAGCTTCATTAAAAACTTATTACCTTATTATCTATTAAATAAATATTATTCAAACTTTAAAAATGTATACACAATGTTAAATTCTGATCCAAAGTAACCATTTGCTGCATTACTATTTAAGTGCATAATTTATATAAAATTCGAATTTGGTTGATGCTTCGTTAATTGTAATGTTTTTCGGTTTCAACTTACATTTACTCTGTTGTTTCGAATTATAGTACATCCTATATTTTTTCGAAACGAGTGTAATTTTGATTTTATGCCAATTTTTAACTAATTATGACAAACTGTTAAAATTTGCTTTGAGCACAGGCTACAACTGAAATATTAGATATAGCATTGTTTAACAAGATGGAATGACTAAAACCCTTTAATCAAAGATTTGCAAAGAAATGTGCACCAAAATTAGGGACAGAGGGAGTATAAAACAAAACAAAAATAGAATCACTGACCTTTAAATGATCCAAATAATCCTTTACATTTGAAGCTTCGTTATTCACCGCAAACGATCCCAAATACTAAAAGGACAAAAGAAAATAGTTAATTTAGTAATTGTCCAAGAAAATGATAAACATTTACGTGCAATAAAAACTATACAATGCCATGAAATGGGCGGTGGCTCTTAAAAATTTTATGATACATATAATAAGACAGTCGAAATAAAATTTTCCAATAAAATTAATGTCTGGCAAGGAAGGGCGGCTCGGAGAAGATGTGACGTTGCGATGGCACTAAGAATTAGTGCAAAGAGTAGAGAGGAAAATAACGTACAACTCAGTTAACATCAATCGTTCCTCGAAATGTATCTTATCTGCCATCCTAATCCAATTTGGGGGCAGCAAACGAGTCGAAAATTGTATGAAAACAAGAAATAGACGGTTAACCCGATATAAATTCAATTTGGTTCGTTTTTCTTTGCTTTCTGCATTTTCCTAAAATAACTGAGGGGCCACCGCACACACACCACCCGACACATATACTGACAGTCCCGAACGGCGAAGGGATGTAATTCGATTTGGCTCGACTTTTCATTTAATACCGACAGTCGTATGAGTAAAAATATATATATTGAAAAGATGTAGGAGTCGTTTTCCGAAGCTTTTCGGTTCCATTTTTCTGTAAGTTTAATGCTACATTACAAATTTTGAGTTGTTGCCAAATAAATGGACAGAGGTCTTTGGGGTTATTTAATTTAAATGGCAGGATTTGGTCGAAGCTTTATAGGAAAAAGTTAATCTGGGGGCTATATGCAAAGTTGGCTCGTTTTTTTTTTTGGTTTCCCTAATGGCCTGTCACCCGATATGCCATTCAGCTTTCAAGAAAAAGCAAATAAATTTGTATAAAAAAAATATTGCAGTACAATGAAGGGGTGGTCGTTAAAAGTTTTTAATAATACTTTTTTGTCACAGACTCCCCAAAAGATTTTCATGTAACCAATTTTTACAATTATGTTATTAACCTTTTTTAATATTGTTTTATTAAATGATTATTTAATTAATATATTACTTATGAATTATAATTTTCAAATAAATTTATTAATCCTTTAAAAGTTGACTTTTTTAAAGCAATAAAATTTTAAAGCAGTATCAATTGAGTTTAATTTAACTATATTAATTTAAATTTACAAAAACAAAAAATAAGAAAATCTTGTTGAAATAAATGTAAACTAAGAACAATTTTCCAACAGGTTTTTAATTATTTATAAATAAAATAAATGGCAACGTTCAGAAGGAAATAATTCTGACGAATCCTTTTGGTAATTTCCTGTAAACTATGCTCTTAAATTCAAGTCTTCTACAACAGAGACCGCGAGCAGTACCTTTATTTCCAAGTTTTATGCAATAAAATTTTATAAAAAATGTAACAAAGGATTATAAATTATTCTTTGAATAAATTTTTACTGGAAAAATGATAATTTATAGAACTAATTAAAAATTAGTTGTATTTAAAAAAAAATGCACACAAAGACTTACTCTAAATGAGTAAATGAGATATTACAAAATATCTATTTTCCCTAAGAAGCTTTTAATTATTATATTAATTTAAGTGACAAAATTGGAAGCAGAATAATTTAAATATTCAAAATTATAATTAAAATTCTTTACATAAAACTGTTTTTAAATTCTTCGGACGCAACAACCCTTAACACGCTTCAACCTTTCGTGCCAAGATGTCGCTTTTAGGATAAAATCTCTAATTTTGAAAACCATCCCTTTCTAGTCCCTTTTGTTATATTATGTAAGAGAAAATAAAAGTCAAAGCAATGTAATTAAAATGATTTTAAATGCTCAATAATGAAGCAATTCACAAGGAAAAAGACATAATCTGGATTAGTATTATCCGAACCATTAAAAAAACCTAATTGAAGGAAACGATTAATTATGCCGTGCATAAAGAGATAAGAAAAGATGCGCCGAACCGGAATCGAGCTGGTTTAAATATATAAGTTTATTAAAAGTTGTGTTTTCGCGTGGCATCTAAGTAGCACGTAGGTGCAATTAGCAAGTCGTAAAGTGTTGTACACGACATGAATTAAACTCGTTAATTAATAAAGCGCACAGACGCCACTCTATACCATTGTGCCGCACTATGACTTTAAACTTTAACGACTATAACGACATTATCATTATCACTCGTGCAAATTATTAACGTTAATTTAAGTATGTGCATAGGTGTGGAAATTCGAATTTACTCTCAATTTCCACCAATTTGTTATTCGTTTTCGAATGATGTTTTTTTTTTTTTGGCTCATTGCGATAACTGCGATTGGTGAAAATGTGCCGGACGTTGGTGCACGGTGAAAACTGAACTCGTTATTCTAGGTGATGGGGAAGATTATAAATGCTGCTGCGAGAGTGAATGCATTGGGATGTGGTGCGAAGAGCGAGAGGCAGTGGAAAAGGTATCGATAAAAGCCGGGGGCGAGTTGAAAAAATCGAGAGGTTTTAATTTGCGCGGAAATGGGAAATTTCGGGCATCATATGGCGCTCAGTATAATGGAATTAACTAGAATCAACATCGTTCGATAATTTATCGAGTGCTAGTTCTCATCAAGAGAACACTGAAGAAATCAATCGCAAATTTGTAGCTCGTTTATCCTGGGTTTTTTTATTTTTTTTTTTATTTTGTGCATCCCAAAATATGGAATACATTTCTGTTATCATTTTGCTTCAAATTATGAGATACAAATACGCATTAATTCAATGAATTTTATTGAAATTTATCAAAATTTATACATAATTTTAAGTAACCCGATAAGAATTTTATCTTCGCCAATCATTTTTTTTAAAGAATTTTGTACTGAATTTTAGGACCGAGGAAGAATTATTTATTATTAGAAAAATAAGTTTTTGTTTTCAATGTTAATTCAGATTAACTTTAAGCAACTTTCGGTTGAAATTGAAAACATCTTTTAGCATGGGCTAATAGAAAAAGAAATAATCAAAATGAATATTAATTAATAAATAAATCCAAGATTAACATTGTTGAATCCGTTTAAATAAAAACGTATTCTCAATGCGAAAGTTTTATTAAAAAGTAATATTTTTTTAATAGAATCATAAACTTTTTAACTAATATTAATAGTCCTTAAAATGTTCTTTATTATGATATATAACACTTATGGGAGAGACTTAAGAATTCAGAAAATAAAAATATTATATAAGAAAATTTTACAATTTTTTTAATCATAGCTTATAAAAAATAACAGTAATAACAAAATTATGGAAATTGAAAACAAAATAATTTTAATAGCTCTCTTTTTAATATCTGAAGGTATTTTGTTCCAAATATTTGTGTTGTTACAATGGAGGTTCACCATATGCCTTTCCGCAGTAATTTTATTATTTTTTTTTTTTAAATTTAGAAACACCCACAATATCATTTCAAATATTAAATCTACGCCGAATAAGTTTTCCAATGATTTCAATTCAAATTTTTTATTGAAATAGCCCTAAGAAAACGCCAAACCGCTTGTTGTTCTGGCTATTATAATTTCACATAAAACAATTTAATTATGAAGTAGCCATTATCGATAGATCTCAAGTATTTAGTATCCTTAGAAAGCTTGATCAATGAAGATTCAAAATTTGCAAGAATGTACAGGGTTTTCTTTAAAAAAAAAATAAGATTATTGAGGTAACGCGTTTCGTAATCCCTCCGTACAACAGTGCGAAAATATGAAAAAAAAAAAAAAACTATTTAAATGGAAATATTTAATTTCCATAATTTAATTATGGCGTTTACAAGCTATAAATAAAATAAAAAATTAATTCGGAATTGGAAATTGGCTATAGATAAGAAATTCAAAATTAGGAACAATTAATTTAATTCATCCTGCAGCCGCAGGTAAATAAAAAATGATCAGTAGGATTTGAAATTAACAAAGAGCGAGATTTAATTAATGAACAAAGTCAATTTAATTAATACTGTAATAAACTGGGGCGGCGACCGAGCGCACAAAGCCAAAGAGCATGTTTATAAAACTGAATTAGCGGCAGCATTCCCGTCGTCCAGAAATATTTGTGCGCAATTAATGGCGAATTGATTGATCAGTATAAATTTGCAGTTGCCCCTTTGCACTTCACACACACACACACACGCGCACCCCGCGCTGAACGTGATGCGATGCGAACGAAACAAATGACACTAACAGGGTGAAAAATATAAATCAAGCGACGAGCATGGATAGTTGCGGTGGAAACGGCTGATTCAGTTAGAGAGTGTTATTAATATTGTTGCAGCCAGTAATTACCATCAAAACCCATTGGGGACCTTTCAAACCGCCACCACTACACTGTTATTAGTTTATGCTCCCTGCTACCGAATATTATGATTATATCCAATTGAATTTATGCGAGCAATTATTATAAGTTACGCGACGGCACACAGATTGCACCCCCGCCCTCCCACCCCGAAACATTTATGAACACACAGCCACACACACACACGGAGGGAACGCAGCAGATAACTTTGTTTCGTTTGTGCAGAATTGTTGCGAATTCAACTTTCATTAATTACCATTAACGCACACTCCTCCTCATCATCGTTTCTGCGGCACGGATACATTATAATGTAAAGCAGCAGTCAGTAACGAAGTTTCGAATATTTACTCTACGGAATTAATTCATTTAAAGGAACGTTTTTATTTATACGTAATGACGGTGCAGAGTGGTCAGCAACATATCATTTTAGATTCATATTGATTGCAATTAATAAGAATAAGAAAATATGATAAAGCTGAAGGAAATGTTACAAGTGTTCGATCATTTAGAGTTTAGACAGATTTCTCGAATGTTGCTTTGGAAAAGTGAAGCTCGGACTAACGAAAGCGGAAGTATCTTTCTTTCCAGCATGAAAGCAGTGACTTCCTGCTCTTATGCTATCTCCCTTTCAGTTTTCTTCTTCTTCTTCTTTAAAATACGCGCGCCGGCAAAAAGTGTTTTCCCGACAATAAGGCAAAAAACGATCCGGGCAATAAAACCGTTTGCCGCCTCCAGTATATTATTTTTTTACTAGTTTCCTTTTTTATGTTGCTTTTATTGTTATCTTCATCGCTTCCTTATATATCGGATTGTTGCCTTTTGAAATACGAAATGGGCTCCCAGCTTCCTTTGGTCGCTCTTTTTTTTTTCCAGCAATTTATGCGAAAAACATATTTCTTAGCATTTAATTCTGAAGTTACTTGAAAAAAAGACAACATATGCTAAAATTAAAAGCCGCTTTATAGGAAACTAGTGGAAATAACTCCTTTTTCAGTTTGGTGGTTATATTGAGAAATAAATCAAAATACTACAGGTATAAAATTAAATTTTGTACTACTTCCGATCCGGTTCGAATCAAGTTTATTATATTTGATAGGTTGGGCTCAAAAATACGTAATATTTTGTACGTATTTATTTATTATTTGAGAACAATGGAAAATTTAATTATTTGGTAGGGAATATTTAATTTAGGATTATGGATGATTGAGTGAGATTTTAAAAGTTTCAGTGATAAGATGGATGATCGAAACAAACAGTCAGAGTTCAGGCGCCAACAATTTTTTTTCTAACAAGATTTTTGTTAAAGACTCTGGCTGATTAAAGTTTATCAACCAAGATAAAATCGCTTTTTAATAATTTTACCATTAAATTATAAGCCGAGGGTTGTGGGGGCGCCAAAAAAACTACAAGACGATCCACGGCCCTAACAGCTAGTACGAGAAGTTTAATGAGATAAGAAACATTTCGACGTTGTAGTTCATAATAATTACTCCCTCTCTACTAAATTAAGGAATACATTACATAAAAAATCTTTGATTGGCGAAGATAAATAAGATAATAAAGAGTTTTTCATCATTCCATCTGAAAAATCGATGCAATATCTAATATTAAAGCAATAGACTGTGCTGAAAAAAATTTAATGTCATTTGTTAGAAAATTTGTGTTTGAAAATATATTGATTGACCGGCGCCTTCACATAAGCATTCATCTTTTTTATCCACAATTATTCACAATTATCTTCTTATACTTCCTTCTTATGCTTTTAAATTATTCAAATATAGTTTTCGTAATTATTAAAACTTATTAATCGTTTGAGAAGTACTTGTAAAATAGAAACGTAAAAAATGTGAAATACAGAAGAAAATTTTAAATTCTATATAAAAGTTTCAAACTTTCAATAAAATTCATTGAAATAATATGTATTTCTATACCATAATTTGAAATAAAATAAAAACAGGAATAAACATAATAATTTTAGACAAAAGGAGTATTATTAATTTAAATTATACCGAAAAATTCAATTGTGCGTTGATTGAAATCTGATATTTTTAATATTTTCCATAAATGCAATTTCCAACTCCAGACTTATCCAGCCTTCGGCAAAGTATTTAATTTTTTCGCTTCAGAAATAACAGCATAATCCCTTATCCTACTTAAATTTTATAAATTACTTTTGGCTTTTCAGTTTCTTCATATAGCACCTAGTGGAATAAAAAAATCTTGAAATAAATTACTACTTTAAAGGTATAGATTAATTAATTAAATGATGTTGAAGTAAAATCAAGATTTATTTATCATTCAATAATACCTATTGAATTCATTTCCGTGAATTTATAAGTAATCCATGCCATTCCAGTTAACTTTAATTAAAGTTCCACTTAAGGGAAAATCAATTAATTTACAAGAAATGTTTTGTAAGACATTTATTTTTAAATTAAACTCAACAAATCCTCACCAATAGAATAATTATCTTTTTTTCATTTCGAAAATAGAAGAATATATCATCTAGTAGAAATCACAATTATTTCTTTTTTTCAAATGGAAACATGTATCTTCGATTTAATATCAATATTTGGCGTGAAAAATCCCAAAAGTTTTATTTGATAAATCTATGATAAATACTCATTAAAATCATTAAAGTTAATATCATCTTCCGATGGAAACGGAAGTGGTCAAGTGCGGATGCTACATTAAGTCAGAGGTGCATCGGGAATAATTATGATAACATAAAAAATAAAATAATTATTTGTAATAGTTCTCCAAAAACAGTTAACCGGCAAATTATAAAAGACACCCTGTCCTTAAACTTACAGTATTAATTGCAAAAAAATCAAAATTTGTGATCTTGTCCCCAATCCAATAATATTTATGTATTTTTATCGTTGAATTCTGTATGATCATAAGCAAATTCATATTCACCACAAAGAAAAGAAGCAGCTAATTTTCCAAATTAATTGATGCGAATGTATAAAAATACTTCCTATAATATAATTAAAGTAATAAAAGAAGAAAAAAAAATAAGATAAATCCACTAATGCGCGTCTATAAAGAAATTAATTAAAATATCCTCGTTATCCGCCGGAAACAATTTACAAGTAGATTTATTCGCAAGAAAGCACAAATTGTATATAGTTGATTATTATTCGCAGAACTTAAAACGAGAAGCAATTCAAGACAATAAATGTTGCACGAGCACATAAAAAGAGACGTGGAAATTACAGGCAAAAATAACATGCGAAAACAAAGGGCGAAGAAGCGAGCAAGAGAGCGAGAGAGCGAGGAGCGAAAATAGAAAAGGAGTCGGATATTAATCTTAGGAAACAAGATTAATTAAGAGCACAAAGAAACTGGCGGAAAAACAATAATCCGATATCGGATGAAATTATGCAAAGAAGATTCATAATTCAGTAGCTCATTTAGGGGCAGATTAATTCATTAACGTTGGAGCGAGCAGTCTGCATCGGAGTGCCGCTCATTTGTGTTTTATATATTTGAAGGAGAAGCGATGTCTGCGCGACCGGATCGGATTAAATAAATTTCATCATCATATTTCCAACACGGTGTACTGTATCCGAGCGGGGGCCCCCGATACCGCGCCGCCCCCACCGTGACAGTCATGAATGTATGTATGATGCAAACGAAAAGTAACTTAAAGTTATAATAATACAGAACGGAATGGAGCGTTCTTTTTGTTTTGCGGGCGCGACGGCGGAGGCGGCGGCTGAAACTGCAGCAAGAACTTGCTACACGGGCATGGCGGCACCAAAGACTAAATCCACGTCTTAGATAACGCCAACTTCACACCGGTTTGGCATCATTGCTAAGCTGCTGGATTATTCATAAGTTTAAGCTAGTTCGTAACTCACTTTCACCAACCATTCCGTAGATTGGTAGGTAATCACTTTCTCGTTACTCCAGATGCAGTATTATGTGCGACTCTAATGCATTTCGCGAGCCTAATCTTCTTCCATTGCTTTTGTACTTTCAAACGGGACTATTTACAGGCTCAATGCCTATTTCGCTTTTAACTGCCACCCCTCTTGCTCTCTCGCTCTCCACTTCTCCACAGTTTCAGCATTTCAGTGCCTCCTCTACCTTATACCTCTTAAAACGACTACACTTTGACGTAAATCTTACTACATACAATTATTCCTGTGCTTATTTTAGGGATCTGTGTTATGTTTAAATAATGTTACACTGACGTACAAATATAACGGAAATGAATAAATCACAAGCACTAGAAGCTCAAGCAACTAAGCAAAATTTGAAATAGTAAACAAAATTTTGTATTTTTCCCTATGTATAAACTGCAAAATGCTTTTAAAAATATGATTCATCGTATTGGAACTTCCAATAATTAAAACTAATAAATAAACCATGGATGTCAAATGGCTTAAATTACTCAGAATGAAGTAAAGTTGTGATAAAAAGTAGCAAACCTACCATAACTTTAATATTTTATATGTTATTAATAAAAGAATGAGGACAAAATGTTTTTTTTTTGGTCAAAAGTCCATTTTTTTAAATGGCAAACTGACTGTGCCATTCTCGATTTTTTACTCGTTTAATGACGAATCTTTTAATGCCATTTATAGTACGTTGTAATAGTTCATTGTGGGTAAAAATCTGAAGTAAAACTTAAAAAAATTGAAGAGTTGCCAATTAAAAATCAAAAGTTGGGGCCATTTCCGGGCAAACCGGAAGTGCTGTAAAAATGACAACTCACAAGTAAAAGTGGAAATGTCATCTTATGTTAACCAAATGTGGTAACAATCGATTCAAAAATAAAGAAATGGTAGGAGTGCTAGTAAAATTTGTAATATAATAAAATAATCAATATACCCATTCTCTACATTTTATTATTTGAAACGACTTGTAGCTCACTGTGGGGCTTCGATAAAAATCGGCATAACTTTAATCTACTTTAAATTCATTTCTTAACTTCCGGCCGAAGTTTTCCAATGAATTTATAGAGCTATATGCGCATCTTTTGCGGACGATAAAACTTTCGATTTATTATTAATCAGTTAGTAATTTAATTTTAATCTTCTTATTTTCAATAAGTTTATCTACGATTTCAGTATAAATGAGTTATTAGCATTAAAAATGCAAAAGCTCTCGAGTCGATTTATGGGCGGCCATTATGCACGATTGTGGAGAGGAGAACGTGCGTGGCGAGACGAAGAAAGGAGACGACGAAGAAGAGGAGCGCTGTATTTTGGTTTCGTTTCCGGTTGGGAAATTGCCTTATATTTTTTCGCCCGTTTTTAACAATAATAATAATTTGTTGACGACACTTCTATTCCAGCATGAAATTTGCCTATCAGCGTTTACGATCTCATAATTTCAGCGCATGAAGGGCGGAAAATTTCGGCGGAGCCTAAAAAGATCGCGCTTTATATCTATGAAAAGTTTTTCAGATTTTTTAATTATTTTTTTTTCCTTCAGTTTCCGTTCGAAAACTTGTATGGCTGAATACGTTATTTGTTATATTTTACTAGATCAAATTTACACAATATTTTATTTATTAGCCTAATTCGATGAAAATTTCACTGTCTTGGGCCAACTTTGAATTACTTTGTACAGAAGGTAGATCAAATTTGATGTCCCTATAGGGGATCTCGAAAACTATAACTGCAAAGTGCTTGAGAAAAATAAATGACGCATTATTGAACTCAATTTTATCAAGAAAAAAAAAACAAAGATGGCGTTATCTGATGTTTTCGATGGTCTTTTGTGTTTTTGTTATCGCCAAAAATTCGATGTTTGTTGATTTTCTAAAATCATTCATACGGCACTTTTTTAAATCAAATATTTTTGTCTTATGTTTTATTCAATTTAATTAATAGAGGAATTATTCGATCTTAGAAGTCGTGAAAAATTAAATTTTGGGATCTAACCAAAAAAAAAAACGATAAAAAAAATTACTTTTCCTCTCGTACTTAAAGTTTTCGAGATACCCTATAGGGCAACCAATTTGATCAACCCAGTGCCTAGAAGTATTTGTAAAATCAATAAAAGCGTTTTTTTAGTCCAGAGAATCCTCTTAAATAAAAGTAAAATATAAACGAAAATGTTTTAAAAATATCGAGTTGGAATGAAATTGCGGAACTGTGTAACGTGAAAAACAAGTGGAAACATAAATATCAACGGAGTCAAACTTAAAACCGCTGAATCTAAAAGCAAATAGATGGATCGCAGTTTATTTTTAATTAACAATAGTTCGGACGTCATAAAAGTACATGCACCCATATGTACATGTACGTAGATTCATAAAGTATTTGTTATTTTAACATAGCGAGAGGGCGGAAAAATCAATAACCATTAAACAAACCCCGCACAAATGACCAGTAAAACTTAATTAAAATGTTATTGCACCAGAGCTGCATTACTCGCATAACAAATTCGAACGCATACAGATATGATATGATATGATGTGCATTTATGTGTAAATTATCCTGCATCCACACATGCACACCAACCAACCCTTCACATTCAATTTGTTTGCTTGCTTCTGTTTTTCGAAACGCAATTATTATTTACTGAGGCCCGTGCGCGCATTTCTACAAACTTTCCATTTATAATGGGCAACCTAACAGGCGCATGCATTTCATAAGCGGAATGTATGGGAAACTTGGCCCTAATTCGACCGGCAAAATGTGTGCCCACAGTTTTACGCTAAATGCTACAGATTATGACATATATTTACATAGGAAACATTTATGGCAAAATTCTATAAACATAGACATGGCGCGGTTCACTTTATTTGCACGTTCAAAATCATTATTGCTGCCTATATTTTATATTTATCGATTCCTTATTTAAGTAATACAATTTAATTCAATTATAAATGGCACAGGAGGTTATAATGTGGTTCTAAAACTTCGAAACGAGAGGGTCGTTTATGCAACAATGAAAAGTATTGTTGAATTTTACTTGTGTTGCTTAATTTAATGATAAAGTAATTATTATCATCAGTTACTTAAGTGGGTTCAACGGCGAATTTTGAAAAGATTATAAAAACAAACTTGAAATAAAACTCAAAGAAGATGAATCTTTTAAAGAAACGACTTACAAAACAAAAGGAAAAGCTACAGTGAATTGAAGTCAATATGCCAAGCAGCACAATGAAAAAAAAATTATGATTAAGAAATTTATCAATAATTAATTAAATTAAGTCAATATTCTATTAAGAAAGGTCAATTACTTTATCATGTATTTTTAAATATTTCTTAAAGTATTGTTAAGATGAATAACCCTTTAAGGGTTTTTAAGATTTATTAAGAAATTTATATCATAATTAAGAGTAAAGGTTCATTTTGAATAGTTTTTTTTTTAGTTTATTTGTTAATTAATAATCAATTTCGGTCTAAGTTCGGGTACTTTACATCAATCAATAAAATTCCGTTATAAAAAAATAAAGTTATGACCATTCTTCTATACTTATTTTTGACATCATTTATATTTAACAAATGATAAGTTTAATTTAAAAAAGACGTGTTTACGAATCTAAATTAACGGGCATTAAACCAATTTCCGGTTTTATACGCAAAAATTATTTATTATATATTATAAAAAAACTTTTTATATCTAGAAAATGGTACGGAGAAAAAACTTTTTCCAGCAGCAAACAATGTATTGTTTAAATTGTGCTCTCAAATAATCCATAAAAAAAATCTCGGAAAGTTTAATTTTATTTCCGATATTACCGAAAGAAGCAAGCAAAGAAGACTATTGAAGTGGATCTAGTCAAAAACATTTAATTCTTATTTTTTAGCAATTTCCCAAAACAAATGCCCAATATGCTTTAACCTAGTCTTTGCATGCAACAAAGTAATCTAAATTAATGACAAAAAATACTCATACATTATTTAAGGTAATTAATTTTGTCTTAAGTTGACCCACATTTCATTAACCAAACTTACAAAGTTAACAACCGTGACTTTAAGTAAAGTGAATGTGTAAATAAAGTAGAAAAAGTTAATTAATGAAAAAACCATTTCACGACTCCACGGCTATAAACTTTTAAACTAATGAATGTTTTTATTTTATTTATTCGGAAAATAAAAAATACTCGTAAATTAAATATACATTTATAATTGTTAAAAGAATCAACTGATTTTTCTGTACTAAAAGAAAAAGAAATATAAAATTAGCATTTGCAATAGACGATCGTGGAATATAGGGTTTCGCTAAAAGTTTGTTATTTTTCCTTTGCGAAACAGTATACAGGAACAATTAAAATCTCCAGTGGCGAGGAAAAAAAAGCAAAGGGGATTAAATTGCACGCAACAGAAGAAACGCACAATAAATCAGAGGGTTGTTTAGCACTTTTTGTCTTTGTCGCAATTATCGTGCAGATAAATAAATAGCCTTTACATGGCCGATTTATTTGGAGCAATAAAAAGTATGTGCGCTTGTCGTAATAATCTGGAAGTGATGAGAAGGGCTCGTATCCTGGGCTCTATCATGAAGAAGCCATCAATCAGTGCAGGATTACGAAGCGGACTGTTATTAAGAACGCTCGTATGAGAGCGGAGAGAGTCTCTTCACGAAAATATTACCACTCTTTCTATATTCCTCGTCCTCGTGGAACTGTATGTTCAAGCGTCCTAGCTACTTTTTCGTGCGGTTCTTTAAAGTTTAACAACAACAGTATGAAGTGGATGTGTCCACACTCTAATCCTCTTTTAATTAAAACTCTTACATTAATCATTTCCTATGCAATCACCGACCCCATGGCCTTTTGCACACTTTTTAAAGGATCTCTTTCATCCGGCGATATGTGCTGCGAGGCAGAGGTACGTAAAAAGGATGCGGTCTTGCTGAAGAGGTATCCGTAATAGAGAAGGACGTTTCGAGAGGAAATTATTATTGAAGAAATAAATTACTTCCATTTCTAATTACGGGGAAAAATTTCAATGAATGGCCGGGAACGGAGAAATCTTTTTCCCGCTTTCTCTTCTCTTCTCTTCTCTTCAATATCGACGCGTTTCATAAATGGGCTAGAATTAATCTCCGATGGATGCTTCGGCAGAAATGAAATCTCCAGCAAAGTGACAAAAGACAATTTCAATTTGAGGCCAACAAAAGATATCTCTTTATTCCTTAGATTTGTAAAGAAAATTATTTTTATAGAAATTGCAAACAGAAATTCACTAAAAATAACAATATAAGATACAATCATTTTAAGTTTTCCGCTTTTTTTCAATAAAAAAAGGTACCAAACTTACCAAAATTAAAAAATATTAAAATAATAATAATTATTCACCACTTAAATAAAGTCTAACATCTAGTTATTAATAATTTCTTTGCAAATTTAATTTTTTTTCAGTTGAAAATATAAAACTGTAAGAAATAGAATAGAATAAACTTTTTAGATTTGAATCATTTCATCTAGAAAAACAATGCTATATCCTATGTTTAAAAAGTCAAAAAACTTTATGGAAGCAGAAACTAAATTTGAATTTTATGTAAATTATGTTGTTATATAAAATAGAAATGCAAAAACTGTGTGCTTTGGAACAAAATTTTAAATTATCTAATATGGTTAATTATCAATAAAATTTATTAAATAGGCAGTGCGGCAGTTACGTTGTACTAAACAATAAAAATAATCTGAAAACTATTGCAGTTAAAATAAATTGTTAGGAAATTTTGCTATGAAAATACATTAACCCGGCGCGTTCACATATTAGCATTCATCTTTATTATACAATTATTTTCTCAATTACCAACTTATGCTTTTTATCATGTTTTTTAACTCTGATTTTCTATTTCTTATATTTATTAAATTTTATTAAAAGTTTGAGAATTTGAAAAAAAAAAACTATTCTTTATTTGAAAGAGAACAATTTATTTTTAAATCTCTTTACACGTTCCTCTCAATCCGTACAAAAAGCTTAAAAAAAGATTTCTGCATTCTCGAAATAAGTTAAAAAAAAATTCTGATAAGATGGTTCGATCCATTATTCAATCGATTCTCATAACATCAACATGAATTATAAAGTTTCAAAAAAATTATTGAAGTAATCTGAATTTGTTTACCATAATTTTGAACAGAAAGAGTAATTTATTTTTAATTGGTGAAGTCGGGATATTTCTAAGCTCTCTCAAAAATTATTTAAATTCTAATTAATTTGGAAAATAGAATATAAATGTAAGATTAAAATTAATTAATTAAAAATAATTAAGTATTTAAGGGAAAACGGAAGATAAAATTCATAAAGTAAAAAAAAATCAATTCAATTGATGGATCAATTAGCACCCCTAACATTGAAGCAAATAACGTGTGGAATGAATTTGCAGCACAATTAAGCAACCGAGAAATGCTATTAAACAGATTCGAACGAAAACGCAAAAAAGGAAACTGAAAAAAAAAGAAAAAAATAAAAATCCATTAAAAAAAGAACCACGGAACACATAAACAAGTAATATTTTTCGTAATCACTTTTTAAATAGTATCACGAGAGAACGCTGATCGTAAATCTTGGGCAATCCGCAAGAGAGGTTTCAGCAAACAGTGATATGTGTTTTTCCACATACACAGCCAGTCAGATGCGAGAGCCACAAGGGCAAAAAGCCAGGATTACCAACCTTTACAACTATTGGAAGCGACAAGTCCCGGAGAAAAATCTATCAAAATCAGATTTACGGTTTCTCCCTACGTTTCTTCCTTCGTTATTTTCGGCGAAAGGGACTTTCAAAGGGAAACAAAACGAATCATATTTTCCTGCCGCACCGCAAAAACATACTCTTCTTATTAAGCTAGGGAAAAAAATGTTTAATGTGCATTGCGAATTGCGTATTTGCTAGTCCGGTTCCGGCGATAAAACAAAGTAAGCGCTATACAAATTTAAAGGGTCCGGCGAACCGCAACTGGCATTGTTTGATGGCACAATCGACGTTATTGAGGGAGCCGTTAACAACACGCGCCTAATGAGCTATTTGCAACACGTGTAATAATGCATTATTAAAGGGCGGCGCGAGTTGCGAGACGCGCAAAGGAAGAGCTGAAATATCAGCAACTATTAGTCATTTCGTGGGCCCCCGGCACTAAAACTCGTAAAAGATTAAATGTAGCTTTTCATTTTTTACGCAAACACAAACTAAGTTTGCTCATTAATACTTTTCATCTTTAAACGCCCAGTCCTGGCTTCACATTTATATATTTTGTTCTTTCTTTGAAAAAGCAAGTCCGAAAAATATATCAAAGGCGACTGCAATTAGAAGAGATTAGTAGTTAATTGCTAGAACCAATTAAGCTTTGCAATTTACTATCGGAATCCACTCGGCAAGTATCGAAATTCAAACATAAGGATGCTAATTACTCAGAAAGGATTTCCACAAATGATTGCAGTGCGGATATATAAAAAGGATTCTATTGTCTGGACGCACAACAGACAAAAAAAAAGTGCCGCACAAGAGAAAGACGTAAGGTGGTGTACTTTAATTAACGGAAACCCTTTTGTGATATAAATAATAACGTGTGGAAGATGCGGCTTTGTTTCCGACCGCGCTAATAAAAAGTTCTTTTTTGTGTCCTGCAATTTGATGGAGGGCAACTATTCAAATGCATTAAGGGCTCGGAATTATTGTTGCTACCCCATCATGGTGAGTGGTGGCAACTGATGTAGCGGAGCCGCTATTTCATGAGTATTATTAATGGACCTTCAGATCCCTCCTGCTTAAAACTAACAATGACTTATTTCTACACCCTAAACCAAGAAATGCACAAAAGTCGACCTTAAATTTTCCCTCTCACTGATGCGAGTCCAGCACGGGAAAATCTATATCATTTTTTCTTCTTCTCAAGATATCAAGAATCTTTCTGAGATTGCTTTTTTATTATAAATTATTCTAATTTTCGTTTAATAATAATATAATAATGCAGATTTACTAATTTTTTTTATTTTTAAAGAAAAATTAAAGAGAGTAAAATATTTAATGTAAAAAATAAGTTTGAAAATGAATTTTTAATTAAAATAAACAAAAGATTTAAAACATGTAATAACAACTTATAAAATAATGAAGTGAAGGAGCCGGACCAATTTGCTAAATGAAAAGTCTTCTCTCGTATTTCATATTCTGAAATATGTTTTACATGAATTTAAATTTTAAATAAGAAAAGCATTAAAATTGTATATTTTTATGAAAGAAATATTACTCATTTTTGTGTCCTTATTTTGTTTTGCTCCAGAAGGTTTTATATGTACAATCAACAGAAAATCATTAAACAATTTCTTATGAAATTTTTGTTTAGCTTTTGTTTCATAAAAAAAAACTAAAATTTCACAATGAAATAAAATAGCACAACAAAAGAAATGAAAAATGATTATGTCATTTTTGTTTTCGAGGAAATTGACTGACAAGGGTTGTTTAGAAATTATTATCGAGTTTTTGTGGTCTCCGGTACTAAGGTGGATCAAACTAGAAATCCCCTAATAACCGATGTCGAAAACTGCAAGAGCTAAATATATCGAATATATTACTGTTAACAAATCTTGATATAATTCTTCTATAATTTTAAAAGGAACCCATATCTTGAAAATTAAGATTATTTAAATCAATCTCCCATCGTTCAAGTAATTTACATCATTCCTTGATGAATAACCCAGTTTTGGAGCCAAAGTATTCTTTAGATAATATAAAGGTCCCCAACCCAACTCTGTAATTTTTTCATGCGGTTTTTCTATAGATGTTAGTCGTTGTGGTGATGAAAAATGACACCCTTTTTGTGGTCCAAAGATGGGACGATTCCTTTGAATTTTGGATTCAAAATATCATGTTAAGAACAGTGATCATCAGCATCGACTGTTTTCTTTTCTTTTAATAATTCAAACCTTTATTTTAAACTATGCTCTTTTTTAGACAACTGCTTAAAACAGTATCCACTTTTCATCTCGAGTAATTAAATGATCCGATTTTTTTCACTTAATTAAAGCAATTATTTTACTTCCGCTTAGTCTATATGAATAATTTGATGATACCATCTTTCTTTCCGGGATATTTGACTTAAAAATATGATTTTATTTATTTATTTATTTATTTTTATTGCCCGCTACGGGACAAAGGGCTATCGACCGATTTGGTCTTTCAGCCAAACGAGGTACATAATTGTATTGTGGTTGAGATTGTGAAGGTAC
>JASKGO010001661.1:0-43942 GCA_030556065.1 Holobus sp. GC000080
ATTCCGTTCGGGGATAATGGTCGATACATTATTTTTTGTAGATGGACATGTCGAAAAGAGATTGGCGGAAGGGTAATCCCAGCATGATGAACAGCTGGGGCAAAAGAGCCTGGCAGAATCTGCAAGGAGGATGGGGCAAGAGAGATCCTTGGGGCCTAAGCAGCAGTTATCCTTTGTACGTGCAAAGCGACAAACGGGCCTGGCAGAATCTACAGGTTGGTCTGCAAACTTTTGCTCAATATCTCTACACATAAATTTATCTCGCGCAACTTTTTGCTCATTATATGAGGAGAGCTCTTATCACTTTTGTCAAAGTGCTAGCTAGCTATAATATGGCAAAACGAAATGAATGAATGATGACAGAGTTCCGTTGTTGGTTTGTGTTTAGGGCGGCTGGGGCAAGCGATTTGCCACTGATGAAGAGTACGCCATGAAGCTGGCTGCTTTAATGGCCGAACAGGACCCCGAATACGAGGACAATAACGACATCGAAAACAATGAGGACGAAAAGCGCGCCTGGAGATCGCTGAATGCAGGCGGCGGCTGGGGCAAAAGGGCGCAGTGGTCCAACTTTAGAGGTTCGCATACATTTTTTTTTTTGTTACTCTTACTGTTCTCTTTTCTTCGGCATCCATTTACTCTTTTTCTTTTTCCTACTTTTTTTCACTCTCATTACTTTTACGACATTGACATTATGCGTATGCACGATATTTACCACAAGCAAAAAAAAAAAACGGGCGAAATTACAAGCGTGTATTATCCAAATAGACCCTTAATGACGCGGATTTAGTGATCCGCTCATATTCAAATTTATGCAAATAGATTAAGCAATCTCATTTGGGATATAAATGTCTTGGTGGTACATTAAAGTCACTTACGATATAAATTAATGTAATTACCTATATTGAGGAGATTAATTTTCAATCAATTTTCTTTTTTGTTTGCTAATAATTAATTATTTTATAAAAATGCAAAGTTTATTATTAATTATAAAAAAAAATGAATAAAATAGCGTTGTTTGTTTTTAATAAAAGAAACCTTGGCAGGATAAAGTTCAATTAAAAAGTAAATACTTTTATTACTCTTAAAGTGAAACCCGTTTAATTGGATTGGTGGATTTAAATAACAAAGGATAACAAAAACAAATGAATTTGTATACAGGATTCCAGTACTGCTGTACTCGATTTATCGGCCCTAACATTTCGGTGGTTAATTCTGCCAAGTCTGCGCGCACTAAAAACATCTTTATGTAACGGATATATTTTAAAGTTTGTTGTTTTCGCAACAAAAAGTTAATTTCGTCACGATGAGCAATTTATAAGTACCCAAGTTAAATTGTTTTTAGTAGCTAATGGTTTTCATATTAAAAACTTGAACTTTGATTTGATGCTTTTCTAACTTAATAACTAAACAATTTTTTTTTAATCGAAAAATAGTCTTATTGTTAAAAATCACAAATATGCAACAGAAAACTAAATTTCTTTTCAACAATAAACAATTATGAATTATTGTTTTCGGAAGTAATTACCGTTAAAATTCATTGCCCAAGTCACAAACACTAATTTAAAACAATGAAATTAGTTTCTTTATTTTTATTTTATTGTCTGTTCAAAATTTATTTTAAAAAAATAATTAAACTGTACTTTCTTTATACGAAAAAGAAAACAGTTTTAAGGAAATTTGTGTTTAGCTGCAAAGCATCTTTCAGTGTTTATTTCACATCATAAATTCCTGTTTTAATTTCAATTAAAGCAATAAAAATTCTTTACAGCCCTTTTAATAACGACATTAGGACTATTAAATGAACACTTTTATAACATCATCTTATTTAATTGCTGACTTAAATATCATTCATTTCAATCATTCAAATGAACGACTTTATTTATTTATTTTTTTTAATGAAAAAAGTACCAATTGTAAAAAAAAAACTTTAAGGTTCTTGGGGAAAACGTGATCCGGCTTGGACTAATCTAAAAGGAATTTGGGGTAAGAGGAGTTTGCAACAACAAGGCGGAATTGCTCAGTAAATCGTCGATTGGAGCCAAATAGGTAATTTACTTTCAACCCACCGCCCCCGCTCACCCTGGCAAATTCATTTGAAGAAGCACCTTTCAGGCTTATTCATTTTACAAGAGGGCAGGAATCATTAATTACTTTAAAGAAAAACTACAAAAATAAAAACAGAAAATCCAAACAAAATCTTCAAATTTACAATTAAAAAATGTTATTGTTTTCGTGGACTTATTCTCCGATTATCTCAATGTGAAAAAACAGCTTAAAAACAACAGAGGAAACCAAACTAATTATGCAATTAAGGACTGCGAAATAAGAGAGATCATATCGTTTATATATTTATCTATATGAATCAAAGTATTTATCTACCGCTGCATTTAAGAACAATCTCTTGATGTGTGTCTAAGATATTCTCTCTCTCTCTCTCTGCATAATAATTAGTTAATCAGTCAATGTTTTTAATGTACATGTAATAATATCTCTTCTACTTTCAATTGTTTGTTTCGAATAAGTTGCTGATGCGCCAACAAAAAAGCAAAAAAACATTTATTGTCTTTAATAATAACAATTTAAAAGAGAAAACTCAGAAAACCAGAAATAGTAAACGACACAAGCTTGTAATATTGTTTATTGTAACGCAGAAATATTAACAAAAAAAAATACAATGTAATAAATAATTTAATTATAACATTAAATAAGCATGAGGAACGGTTAAGTGAGTCGCATATTATGATCATGCAAGTCTCTTCGAATTCGTCCGCCCTGGCGACCCATGGCCATCGGCAGCAGAAGGGCCATACTTGCAGGTATCATTCCAGCACCAACTGCCGCCAAAACGGATGCCGGATCGGTACTGGATGCAAGGGAATCTTGCGTCGGACCGAATTGCACTTGCAACTGCTGATTTGTCGTTCCACTTAGCGCATTTGTAGTGTACTTGGCCGGCTGCCTTTGTCTTCGCACTTTGATGCGCTGCTTCCGCGCGAACGCCTTTTGAGCGTCGTCCACACTTTCAAAAGTGGACTCCACTTGCAACAATCCGCCGTGTGAAGTGGTCATATTTACCTTTCCGTTCTTCAGGGGCGGCAGAACCGTTAATTTCACGGATTTCCTCGTATCTATAGAATCCACCGCATTCGGAACATTATCGGCAAACTGGATGGACCTCTGGCGGTTTTTGGGCCTTTTGTAACCTTTGGTGGTGGACAGTAGGACCCATTCGCCTTCTTGTTTGTAGGGATGCGAAACGGAAACGGTTTCAGAAGCAGCTCCACGTCTTCGATTGCCGTATTCATGTTCGGGGAAGTTGGCCGGCATACCGTCGGTGATGATTTCACCCTCGTGCTTGCAGGGAGGTTCGTGCTTATGTTTTTTGTGGCTGCCAAAAGTTTGCACGTTCACTTTGTGGCCATAAACGGCACTGGGACGGGGAAAACTAGGTCTTCTATTGCTATTGTAATCGTCTGGATCATCATCAACGTCATCTTCTATCTCGTCGTAGTAACCACCAGGTCTGGGTCTGTTAGGTTTGGTGGTGAAACTAGGTCTACTTGGTAAATCATATTCATCTTGGTAGCCAGTGCCAGTATAACGATCGTTTTCCAAATAGGCACTGGGCGGCGGATATTTATCTTTTTTAGGTCTTTCGTGCCATTTGGAAATTTTGCTAACGGACCAAGGGACTGCTTCCATGCTGACCCATCCCTTATTTTTGTCTTGCTGTTGATGGTTTTGAGGGAGGCGATCGAAGTGTAGCAAGTTCCAGGATTTGGAATTTTCCGGTTTGCGCACATTGCTAGTTTCCAAACTGGGCAACTTATCCTTCAAATAAAATTCATCCTTAACGGCTTCCTCGTTGGAAAAGCTGTTCAAAAACTTTTTCAAATTTGCGGAATTGTCTTCGTAATCATCGATGGAGGTATCGTGGCGATCGGAAATTTTGTTGAGGGGACGCAAAGTGCGGTGTTCCAAATCGGAGGAGCGATGGAACGCGCCCCTCGTGAGTCCTTCATGGTCCCACACAGGATCGGCTTCGATTATCCTTATGGGCTCCTTGCCGGGTACTTCGAGTTCGTACGACAACGAAGTCACTTTCACCACCGAAACAACCACACTGATAACGATCGCAAGCAGCGCTTCTCTCATTGTTTTATTACTCAAAAGACAAACCGCACAAATCTCTTGATAATGACTGAGGATTCTTAGGAGGCGATTACAAATTTATGCCAAGTACACCTAAGCAACAATGTAGTACACTAGAGCCCCTACCACTTTTACTTCTTGTTGTTCTTCTTCTGCACTACTATAGGCTACAGATATAGTGGCAGCAGTCGTGATGATAATGATCCTCTTCTGCTCTGCCTTTCTTGCTTTCTCCACTTCCTCAAAAAATTTTCTAATTTTCGGTTATGCATTTTCTCCCTTAATTGATAACATTTAATAACCATCGCTCCTATAAATGACAAGTGTGACTAATTAATAATTAAATACGAGGCACGGAGTCCGATGCGGAACAAGTAGATCACTCGCACAGATTTACGGTGCATCCGCAGTTCCTCTTCTGCTGCGCGACCAACGTAACAATTACAATAATAACCTACATCATGAACATGATGCAGATTTGCAAATGCGACTGGGGAGCCGCACAAGTTGAAAGTATTTTTTCGCAATTAGAAAGGTTGCCGCAGTCGATAATTTCGAGTAATCGGTTTTAAATTGGCGTGACAACAGTTTTGCTTTCTTCCGTCAGACTTTCCTTGTCGACACTTTTGCACCAGATAACTACTCGAACAAGAAGCACATTCGAAGATCGCACTTTACGTGTTTTATTGTTTTCCGTGATAACATTATTACTATTCTTTTAAAGTTTGGCGGCCGAAAAAAAAGGACTTTCACGCTTCGTTTTCTTTTTCATTCACGCTCGATGAAATTATTTTGTTTTTTGTTTCATTATTAAAAATAATAAGAATAATAAAAGTATAAATACAGATATTAAAGTAAAATCACAATAGAAAACTTACCAAATTATTGCTTTTTTTACCACTTTATGGAAGAGAAATGTTTTTCATGCCTTTCCGGTCATAATAAATATATGATAAGTTAAGCTCATATTAAAATAATAATTAAATAAGAAATCAAAAACAACAAATGACGGTAAAGTTAAAAAAAGTTTTTAATTTAATTTTTTTTGCCATTTTTTATTAAAGAAAGTCGATTTTTTTTTAACAAACTGCCTAAAAAATATGTTTCTTTTTCAAATTTAAATAATTATTTAATTGAATTTACTGTTTTTTTTTTTTTTTAATTTATTAAATTACATTTATTAAATAATTTAAAATTATTAAAAAAATATAATTTAATAAATTAAATAATCTAAAGTTCTTCAAGTCGAATAGAAAAGAAATAAAAAAATAGAGCTAATGCTCCATTTTTACTTTTCTTTGTTTCCAAATTTTAGGATTATGAGCAATTTGAAACAGTCTGAACCAAAAACCCACAAAAAAAGACACGCAAATTCCTTTGAAATAGAGAAAAATTTTCAGATTTTTATCCGCGGTCATTATTATTAAGTGCACAACACAATCGATGTGTTACCTTAAGAAGAACAACAACATGCAAAAAGAACACAATAGGTACATTGTAATGATTGAAACAACAACAATAAAAAATAATGACCCAATTCTTAAGCAGCTTAAAATCTATTATTTGAATTTCCACTTTTATGTGCGTATAAATAAATTGCGCCATTTTTCCTCTCTCCGTAATTACATTTCATTGGAAATGAAAATTCGCCCGCGAGAAAGAGAAATTTATTTGCATCGATTTACATACACACATACAAAACACACAAATGCACAAATTCATGCAGCCGATGAGGAAAAGTGAAACCTCCACATGCACCACAACAGTTCTTCAGACAGCTTAAGTTGACGGATGGATGAGAAAGGTCAATGTTGAATGGGCATAGCCACCGAAGGCCTGGTGTCCGCTTTGCCCGTGCGCCACAGAGAGGTGACCGTCTTGGTTTGCGTGTAGAAGTTGAGTCCTTGCTTGCCGTAGAAGTGCTGGTCGCCCAAGAAGCTGCCTCTGGAGCCGGTGAAGCTGAACATCGGCAGCGGCACCGGAATGGGCACGTTCACGCCGACCTGACCCACATCGATCTCGTTGACGAAGTGTCGCGCGTTGCTGCCGTTGCTGGTGAAGATCGCCGTCCCGTTACCGTACGGATTCGCGTTGATGATTTCGATGGCGTCCTTCAGCGTGTCGGCAAACATCACGCACAAAACGGGTCCGAAGATTTCCTCCTTGTAGCATTCGTGGTGCGGTTGGACGTCGGATAATATTGTGGGACCCACGAAGTTTCCATTGGGGTATTTCTCTACTTTTACGTTTCGTCCATCTAGAGGACATTTGGCTCCCTTTAATTTTTCAATTTGTTATTATTTTTCGGTAAAGGAGCATTAGTTTTGGGTGTAATTACTTGTTTGATTCCTGCTTCGATGAGATTGAGAATTCGTTGTTTGGCTTGAGGACTGATTACTGGTCCAACATCGGCTCCAGGTTCGTGACCGGCATTTACTTTCAGCTTTTGGGCACTGGCCACTAAGTCCGGAAGCCAGTTTTTGGCTTCACCTACGAGGATGGCCACACTTAAAGCCATGCATCTTTGGCCTGCTGCTCCAAAGGCGGCTCCTGTATTTTTTTTAATTATTTTCTTTTTCTTTTTGGCCATTTCAAATTTTTATTCTTTGATATACATTTTTTTAATATTTTGTTATAACTGATTATAAATTATTTGCAAACATAAAATATTTAATAATTTATTGTTAATAGGAATAGATTTGTTCTATTTATGAATTATTAATAAAAAGAGGTAAAATTTTAGAGATTTTGTTTTGACTTAATAAAAATATATTATTCAAAAAAGTAAATCTTTTAATAATTTATTCTAAAAAATAATTTGAAATATAACTGGTGAAATTTTTTAAATTAATAATAAAAATATTTATTTAAAAAAATTAATTTAGTTTATTTCATCACCTTTTTTTAATAGTATAATTATTTTTTAAGAAGAAATAAAAATATTGTTTATGAATCATTTAAAAAGTTAATCCAATTAAATATTTTTAAAATTCCAATAGAAAGGCAACAAAAAGACAATAAAAAAAGCACTCACCAGATAATTGTTCAATGGTAGCTTCTTTATTGGCATCCGGTAAAACAATAGCATGGTTTTTAGCACCCATATTACTTTGAACGCGCTTGCCATTAGCCGCCCCCCGAGCGTAAATATGCTTACCGGCCTTATCGGAACCGACAAAACTGATAGCTTTAATATCCTTATTGTCACAAATGAAATTAACAGCATCATGACTACCATGAATGACCTAATCAAATACAAAATTACCAATAGAACAAAATCCAGAAATAAAAACGTACATTAACAAGTCCTGGAGGAGCTCCAATTTCCTGCAGCAGTTCCATAATCAGCATGGTCGCTCCAGGATCCCTTTCCGAAGGCTTGATAACCATTGTGTTGCCAGCAATCACTGCCATCGGGAACATCCACAAAGGAATCATAGCCGGGAAATTGAAAGGACAAATTCCAGCGGTAACTCCCAATGGCAACTTATAGGACACAGCATCCATATCTTTAGCGATATTTTGCATTGATTCTCCTTGCAATAAAGTACCGGCAGCGCATCCGTGTTCAATCACCTCTAAAATTTAAAATTTTAACGGAATAAAAAAATATATATGTTGAGAAAATTTACGCAGTCCTCTGAAAACATCGCCTTCGGCATCAACTAACGTTTTTCCCTGTTCTTTGGTAATATTGGCAGCAATCTTTTTCATGTCTCTTCGAAGGACTGCTTGCAATTTTAGCATCAATTGTTGTCGGGTCAAAACCGACGTTTGTTTCCAGGATTGGAAAGCCGTTTTGGCTGATTGGACCGCAGCTTCCATTTCCTCTTTGGTGGAAACGGGCACCTTGGTGACCAATTCATTGGTGGCCGGGTCATGCAGATCTATCCATTTTGATGCCTTTGAGTCGACGAACTGTCCATCGATGAACAGTTTGGTTGTGGGTGCCACATTCGAGTAATTTCTCAATAAGAAATTTCCCACTATCTATGCATAACATAACATATGTAAAAAATATAAACAAAAAACGTCATTTCATTTTCTTATGTAATTTTATTATTTCAACAGCTTATTATTCAACGCATTTGCTGATAAGATAAGCATGCGAGAGCGAAAGCATCCCATCTTTTTAATTTTCAAGGCCCCAATTCAAGCAATTCTAACATATTTTAAACTATTTTATATACAAATTAATTGTTTAAAAAATGAATTGACAATCCGGTGCAGTGACTTTTACATTTTTTCTTCATGAATATCAATGAATGCTAATCAAGTCGCTTAATTCCGCGTTTTTTCAATCATTTCAAGGACGCGCGTTAAAAATATCATGCCACATACATGTAGAATACACCAAACTAAAATATTTTCAACACACTTTACACTTTTGTACACTTCTACGAGCTAAAAATCACTAAAAACAATCAGAAAAATCGCAAGTTAACGACGTTTCTGTTGTTTTTTCTTATCAAACTAATTAAACATTTACTTAAGGTGTTTCTAGGTAAGTTAAAAACGGCAATAATTGTTTAATTCTTATGTCTTACCTTGTTTCCGACCTTTGGTAGAGAATACATGTTGCACCTACAACTCTTTCAACTGAAATGACCTAATCAAGCGTACGATCAAAGTTGATAATGTTGCTTTGGTGGGTCACTTAACGACTACTTTTTTATCGCGTATACAGTAACAAAACTTGGAATCGGATGGCCCCTCCTTTTATGCTGCTTTGTTATCAATTCGTTTAATAAGTATCATTTTACATGTATGCCGTACGAACAGTCAAGTTATTTCAACACTTTCAATTGTGTTTCAGACTTATTCAGGATGTACTCATATAAGCAACTGTAAATTGTCTGAACTGGTTTTAGATGTTTTTTTCTTACCTTAGTTACCTGTAATTGACCTTTCTGGAAGTCTTAACCCTTTGATAGTTTAAAAAAATTTACTTTCTCCTACTCCAATCAAAAATCCAAAGTTTAAAACATTTTTTCAGATGGTTTTCAAATAATTTCGATTAAAAATGTAGATTCTTTAATAACTTCTTTTTTGTATATTTCATTTTAAAAAACTTCAAATTACTAAAATTTGAAGATACATATTTTTTTTTTGTAAGTAAAGTTGATTCGTGTTTGAAAAAACTTTTATGTGAAGAAAATAGAAGAAAGAAATTCAAGTGGCTATTAGGATTTGGAAAAGAAACAACATAAAAAAAATAATCAAAAGTTTAAACATGATTTATCATTAAACTAATAATATCTATTAACAACTAAAACTAACTGATTGTATATCAATATCATAATCCATAAATAAATAATACACAACACTTTTGCATATAGTATGTATAAATAAAATAAATCTAAAGACAGAACACAATATGGGTCATAAAAAATAGGTCAAACTTTGGGATTAGGACTATAAATGGGGGAATTCTTCAGGTAACTCACTGAAAGGTGACTTTTGGATCCTTGCACATTGGGACTGTGCGAATCTTGAAATCGTTGCTGCACAAATTTGCATCTCAGAGTGTCCAAATAGGCCTCGCGATACTGCTTATTCATCGTCACGTAAATGACCGGATTCAAACAGCAGGCCAAGTAGAGCAACAAGTAGCCCAAAACATGGATCGGTGGATGTTTGATTTCCGGATCGAAAACTTTGACGATGGTCAGCGGAAGATAGCAGACCACGAAGCATGCAAAGATTACGATGACCATCTTCGTCACGTGCATTTCCGACCGTTTCGTATTGAGATTGCCGCTATGTTGGGCCATTCTTTCGTGCGATTCGCGGACCACCCAGTAGATTTTCGCGTAGCAAGTTATGATGACGACGCACGGCATTGCGAAGCCAAAGATGAATAGTGCCGTTTTGGGCGAGCGGCCGTTTTGGTCCGGTTTTATAGAGCATGTGCCTAGTTTTTCATCGAAACCGAACACACCCCACACGCCAAAAAGGGTGGGTATTTGTATGCCATAGCTGAAGATCCAAATGAAGCTTATGTAGAGGACCACTTTGAGTTTTGTGTAGATGTTTGGATACAAATTTGGGAATGCTATTAGAATGTATCGGTTTATGGAAATTGTGGCGACGCTTATTAAGGAAACTCCAACGCTTCCATATCTGTAATTTTTTTTTCAATGTAATTTTGTAAAAATAGTATAAAAAAACGTATTATTTATATTAAAATAAAAAATAAATTATTAATGGAGGGAAAATGGATTTATATTTGAATTTTTAAAATGCACAGGATTTTATTGTAGGCAACCTAAGTTGGCAATTACCTCATCATGGGGACCAAAGTACAAAGAATGTCTCCGTGAATCCAAGTGCCGTGGAAAAACTGGCTTGCAGCGAAAGGAAGCACCAGGAAACAAAAGAGTAGATCGGAAATGCATAAACTGAAATCCCAGGAATTAATTCCTTAAGTTTAAACACAAAAATTCAAAAAAGGTTTTCAAAATTAGTTCAATGAGGAACTATAAAAACTAAACTTAAATATTACTAATCATGTGTATTTCAAATTTACAATAAACATTACAAAATTAAAAAAAAAACATCATTTGAATAAAGGAGAAATTTTCAAGAAGACTTTACAAGAAGAAAAAACATTTCTTTAGGAAGAATTAAGTGAATCATTGAAAACTATTACTTGGATGTTGAGTAAGCGGCCTTGATTATTCACACGTAAGAAGTTGATTACTAACATTGAAAAAAATATTTATTTAATTACCTAGCAATAAATGCAGCAGCTACCGTTCGAATTTTTGCGTGTCGTATTAGAGCCACAACGGTCAATAGATTTCCTATGACCCCAACGACCATTATCACCAATGTAATGACTCCAGCAATGGTCAGAAGGTCCCTCGAATACCTGAAAGTTACTTGAATTTAATCCATACAAAATACAAAAATCTGCTCATTGATAAACTTTCAAAATTTAAGATTTATTTGTAAGAAAATTAATTTTTTTAATAACATAATTTTTCTGTTTATTTAGTTTAAAAAAATTGCAAAATGCACAAAAAATATTATGACACATTTAAAAACATATAAAATTAATCTTATCAAAAGGGAATATATCAACTTCCTCTTATTTTGCTCACCACAATTGGTTTTTCATTTTTTTTCCTTGTACACTTTAAGATTCAACAGTTTTAAACACACACTTTACTCAGCTACATATTTAAGACTAAGACCAATGTCCTACTCATGCAACAATTAATACCAATTATTTCACCAATAAATTCAATTAGAGTCTCGTTTTACTAAAATTAAACGGCACCGAGTTTTTAATTGTTTCATCTCTAGCTGTGTTTGCAACTGCAACTGCTCAACTGCTGCCCTTAGTGTTGGGCATTGGGGTTTTTTCGGTTTACGACCCTAAACCAACACACTTACAGTAAGCCACGTTTCGAATTTGAATGTTTGGACATGTCATAAAGTTTATTATTGGCTAATATTGACCGTTAAAGATGTTAAACACGTGCAAATTTTTGAAAACATTTTTGAATGATTGTGGGTACAGTAATTTTTTTCAATTCATCTGATGGGGGACAAATGACATTCAAATTAGTTCCAGATTAGTCAAAGATGGTGGTATACAACTTGATTAATAATTGAGTTTAATTGAAAGAGCCAAATGTTTGAGATAAAATCGTTCAGAGTTAATTGGTTTAAATGAAACTTCGGAAAAAGTTTCGAAAACTAAATTAAAATGCCAAAAATATAATTATCTTTTCTAAGGGATGCTAAAAACTTTTTAATAACTAATTAAATTAGTAGTAGTAAAATAAAATGATTTTTATTTAGATTTAGATTAACGAAAAAGTACTTTCAAAGACACAAAACAAGATAATTAGCTTTCTAATTTAATTTTTTATTAACTAAAAATACCACAAACTTTTTAAAACTAAAACTCTTTAAAACAGTTAAAAAACAAATATTACCTGACCAAAAGGCTAAACTGGGAATTATCCTCTGAATCCTCATTGGTAACCATCTTCAGATTAAAATCCACAAAAACCAGAAGCACAAATCACAAAAAAAGCGCGCAAACTTTTCACATTTAAAACTTTAAAACACTAGAACACTGCTCTTCGTCGGTCGTGTCGTTGTTATCTAACGAACGAATTTGCGTCCCTTTCATCTTATTAACCATAACTATTTAGCACACTCACCAAGGGGTCTTCCCTTTATACATATCCAAACGAAGCACAGGCGGATGATGTTAAAAATGAGTCTTAATTAACAATAATAGCACAGACAACGAGTTGTAAACATTTTTTTCTTTCACTTGCCGCTCGCATTAATCCAATCATTAGTTATACATTTTTAAAAGCATAAACAAAAACTCACTAATTATTATGGTATATCTAAACTCAAGAGCGAGCAAAGAAATGAACCCGCATCGAAGTGTTCTCAACATTTATCGTCAGTTTTGAATTAGTCACCAGTTGCGGCTTCCAAGAACTCCAATGTTTGGGTTCTGATTGAGGAAAATCCACAAAGTATTGAACAGCAGACTGCACGTATAATGAGGAATCATTGCCATTATCAGCACTAATAGTGTTCCACGCTCCAACGCAAATATTTGAACAAGTCTTTAAATAATAATAAGTTTACTTTCCGAAAGATTAACGCACTCGATGCGGTATATTTTGTGGGCATCTAGATTCGCGAATTATTTGAATGCGTTTTTAATTTGCTTCAATGGTGTTTTAATTGTATTTTTTTATGTTTGCTACGTCTGGTTTGATGGCAAAAATGTACTGGACGTTTTTAGTCATGCAATGATTTTAATTTTGCGTTGCGTAATTGCTAAATTTACCTTGGGCTGTTGTTATTGTTGTAATTTTTATGATTTTGCTTTGCGGAAAATTAAATTGCAGTTGGTTACATTATTGTTCAAGATTTTTTATTTTATTTTTGCATTTTCTAATAATTGAATTTATTCTTTTTACCTTGAATCTGTTTTAACATTTCACTATTTACTTTTATGAATTTGGCAAATTTTTTAAAGAATGAAACAATTGTTAGGAAAAATAATTATTAATAATAAAAAAGAAATAAATTACTATATGGCGGATTATAAAGAATAAAAATCCGTTTGAAAAATTCATAGAAATGATGAGTAAAATTGTAAAGAAAGTTTGATCAATAAATAAATAGAAACGAAATTTGTTTGTAGCAACAGAAATCGACATGATTTTTGTAATGTAGTATCATATCAGATATCAAAATAGCATTTTAGACATTTTAAAAGTGACCAAAAATGTCAACTACAAATACTGATATTGAAAGCATCTACACTACAAGCGATCCAAATCAGTTTCTCTACCACATTGATTCGGACGATGGCGAAGAAGAATACAGTGGCACTTACCAATTTGAAGAGGAAACCAAGTTGCGAACCGAAGACTTCATTTCCCGGCCTTATATGAGCCCAAAGTGCGATATTGAAGAGAACATTTTGGAATTTGAGTAAAAAAAAAGTTCTTCTTATTAGTTAAACCTTACTTTAATTACAAATTACAATTTAAAGTTTTTCCTATGGATACGACTGCAAAAAACCGTACAATTTGGTAGTAATGGATGAAAAAACCATTTGTTTCGCTTCCGGCAACTTAATCCATATTTTCGATGTCGAGTCTAGAGATATCTGGTTTAGAAGAAGTGCATTAGGAGGTGGAATAGGACATATGACGGTAAATTAAAATTATTCGAGGAAAAAAGTTTATTTAGACCACTAAAAAAAATCTGCAGAAAAATCCAAATCCAGAGTACCCTCATTTAGCCATTGGAGAAAACGGAAATCATCCACCGATCATTATTTACCATTGGCCTTCATTGGAAATCATCACTTTGCTAAAAGGAGGAACCTCTAGAATTTTTACTCATTTAGATTACAGGTAACTTCGGAACAAAATGAAAACATTTTATTTTTGTCTGCAGTCCTTCAGGTGATTTACTAGCGTCCCAAGGAGGAGAACCTGATTATTTGATAACCATTTGGAATTGGCCCAAATCAACGATACTCTTAAGAACTAAATCTTACATGAATGACGTACTTAGAGTTATGTTTAGTCCTTTCGTTCCGGGACAATTAACCACTTCCGGTATAGCGCACATTAAATTTTGGAAATTAGCGCGCACTTTTACAGGATTGAAATTACAAGGAGAACTTGGGCGTTTTGGTAAAACCGAATATTCGGACATTGTTGGAATTTATCCGATGCCGGATGAAAAAGTAATATCGGGATGCTTCTGGGGCAATATTCTGGTATGGGACGAAGGACTAATAAAGTTGGAAGTGTGCCGGAAGAACCGGAAGCGGTGCCACGAAGACGCCATTGTTCAGTTTGAGTATCAGAATGGCGAACTTTGGACGGTATCGCTGGACGGACATGTGAAAATGTGGTTTTATGATACCATTGACCAATTGGATCCTCCTGATGATGACCGATTCTGTCTGATGGAACCCACATACGATTTTCATACACCCGGAGCCAAATTTATGTGCATCAGGAAGCAGTTCGCTGATCCAAATGATACATTTTACTTTGCTCAGGTAACTATCTAAATTTTATTGTTATATTTTTGCTTTTAATTAGATTAATTGTTAATTATATCATGTAAATTATTACATCATTTGAAAGCCAGTTTTATCAGCTTTGAAAATTTATAGTTTGTTGATTTCTATGATGATTTGTTTAAACTGTACATTTAAAAGCTCTCCTTAGAACCATTTTAGTATTATTCAGAAATAAATGCTTAGCATATTTTTTATTTACTTGTATTCAAAAAAGCTGTAGTATAGATATAAATTTAAAAAAATCATTTTAAGTTAAAAATTATAAAGAAATTGAATCATTTTTAAGAAAATCAAAAATTGAATTTTTGTTAGAAAATAATAAAAATAATATTTTATTTACATTCATTTGAAGATAATTTAATTGGTTTTTAGAATATGTAATTTATAATAAAATATTTTATATAATTAGCTTTGTAAGGATAAAAGCTCCCCAAAACCACTTTTTCGTACACTTTGAGAGCTTTTCTTAATATCTTACAATCGAAGCAACATTTTTTCACCATTTTAGTTTTAATTTACTTTTAAATAACTAAATCTTAAATTTCTTTTCATAATTTAAATTTAAAATTCAATTAATTATTTAAAAAAAATACATCAAAATTGTCACAAACAAATTTTTAATTGAATAAAAATAAAAAATTCCGAAAAAATACATTTTTATTTAATTAAACGGGCATTTTTCTAATTAAAAAAAAATTCTAAAACACTATTTAATACAAAAGAAATTTACAATTCAAAACAAACCAAAGAAATTTCTTAAAAAAGGCACTAAGATGTACTGAAAACAATTATATTTAAAGGATGCAAAAGGAGCGATTTGGCGCATCGATTTAAACATAGAAGCGGAACATGAGCCATCGGAAAGACTGCTAAAAAGTCATGCTGGTCTCACAATGGGCATGGCAGTTTGCCCATGGGGCCCATACTTTGTTTCCATTGGTATAGGAGGCTGGCTACATCTTTATAACTACGAGCTAAGAAAACTCTTGGTAATTACACTATTTCCTGCTCCCGGAGCATCCCTTTTATGGGTACCACTGTCGGTGGACCCATCGGGAGAAGTAGTAATTTTAGCGTTTGGCGATGGTTCCGTGCGCGTAGGCGTTTGGAAAATCAGCGATAATGCAATGAAAGAGAGCGGAATACACATAATTCAAGTGGAAAAACCACATTGTTTGGGTATTACTTGCATATCACTCAATAAATCAGGATCTTTGTTGATAACTGGAGGTGAAGACAAAACAATTTTCGTATTTCAAGTCTCAAGAAGCAAGGGAAAATATATCAAATTGATACCGATCGGTTATGTGCCTACTCCAGATGTACCTAGTTGTCTAACATGGAACCGGCATAAGGTATTTTTTTTTTTTTTTTTTAGATTTATTAATAAATTTTGAACAAAAATATTTTAGATAAATTTTATAATAGTGGGATGTATTCATGGGCAAATTATGTCCGTTGAATTACCTTTGGAACCTGTGGACTATACAACCATAACATATATTTTAAAAGTGAACCCGATTTACCAAAGATTCCATACTTATAAGTCGCTCATTCATAGGGATCAATTAATTAAAGAAATCGAACACAGGAAACAGTTGAAAATAGCGCGTAAGCTAGTGGAAATTAAAAAAATTCGCGCTGAAAATCCAGGCATTGATATTGACGAAGAAATGTACTTGGAGGATTCGGAAAGTACGGAACAGTTGCCGCCTCTTTACGAGCCGGAAGTGCCCAATAAAATTTTCTGGATTATGCACACCGACGACGACACTCTTTGGTTATCCATGGATGGATATGATGCTGGTTACATTTATGAGTACCAAATAGGACAAACGGATCCGATTCCTTTCAAATGTTTTCCGGTGGAAGGAGCTGCAGACACTGTCATTGGAAGCTACATTTTCAGGTCTTTTATTTGTTTTTTATATCTTTTTTTAATTGCAAAATTAACAAAAACCTTTTTTTTTATAAAAATAAAAATTTGCAGTTCAGATAAAGATTATATAATATTCGGAATGTTGGATGGCTCTATACGAGTCAACAAAGTTAATAAAAGTGATTGGCATGATTTGAGCAATTATTGGCAGCTGAATATGCACGATAACTGTAACGGATACATTTCCGGTATGAGTTTCACATACGACAATTCCTATTTTATCACAAGCGGACATGATGGTAACATTTTCGCCTTCCGCTTCTATCCTGAAAATGAAACCACCACATCGAGTCTTGAAATCAATAGGAAAATTCCCAATTTGAGCAAATACGAGTTCTTCGATACTTTGGATTGCAAAAATAAGCTTAGTTTGGAGCAGACTATTGTGAAAAAAGAAAAGGATCGCATCAAAAAAGTGGCTGATTATAACAAAGACCGTACAGTTCTTGCATTTTTATATTATCTTTAGTTTTGCTAAAAAAAAATTTTTTTACAGTTTATCTTAGAGATATTGAATACTGCCGACAGTTGTACGAAGACGTTTTGGCACGCAATAGTAAGCTGCCTCCAGCGCAACAATTTTCAATGAAGGAGTTGGTGGTCGACCCAAGGGTTACCGAAGATTTGGAGAGAATTTTAAAAAGCGAATCGGATCTTTTGAAAAGAAAATACGAATTCAATGTGGAAAAGTCGAAATTGAGAATGAAAAAATTAATGAATCATTTCATAAATTGCATGGATGTCTATCCGATTGTGGTGAAAGGCATAAAAAATGAACAGACAATAAATACCATCAAGGAACGCGCCTTGGGTGACTTCTTTTTCCAGAATCTTGAGGAAGTTGAGCGGAGAATTTGGGAAAACCGGAAAAGAGGCTGGTAGTTTATATCTTTCATTTTCTATTATTTTTAATACAAAAATATTATTCCAAATTAACAAAAACATTTTTAAAATTCAATTTTTACGAAAATTAATATTTTCCTTTCCTTTTTCTTTCTACCATAATTTAAAAATATTTTTTAAATTAATTAATATTATAAGCAAATTTGTAATTAAAAAAACTTTTTGCCATTGCTAACAAAGAGTCCAAATGGAAAGACATATTAAAGAAACTAAGAGAGTAAGTAAAAATCAAAATTTAAATTAACAAAACCAAGAAACAAACGACTTTGAATATGCAAGTGGTTGTTTTTATTGTTTAGGCAACAACCGAGGGCAACAGTTTATTTGATGAAACCGCAGACCCCTAAGAAGCCCGAAAAGAAACTCGAGTACTTCCTGGTGGGCCTCTCAGAAGACATCCTGAAAAACAAACTGACTCCCAAAATGCTCCGCCTGTTGGCCAAATACCGAGCTCGCAATGATTGGAAAGAAAACCGGAAGCACCAGGTGAGTTTCACAAACCGCAGATCTTTGTTTCTTATTCTTTACATACCTCAAAAACAAAGTCAGTGCACCACTAAAGTATTACATATACATATCGTCGAATCCCGGTGGCGGCATTTCATCATTATCCGGTCTCCTCCTATCGAATCTATTGGGAAACCTATCGACATCTGGAGGTCTGAACGGGTCGAATCTGGCTCCGGGTGGTACGGCCCCCGGAACACCAGGTATACCCGGACTAGGTCCCGGACGCGGCGGTTGAAACAACATTCCTCCACCTCCGGATCCCAGAGGATTCAAACCTGGAATACCACCAAATCCTCCAATTCCTCCGATGCCACTTAACGGATCCAAATCGCTTGATCCAACACCGATGCCCGCTTGCGGATTAATAAAAGGCCGCTGTGGTTGCCCATAAGGTCCGTGGTCGAAAATCCCCGTATCTGATTGGGAAGACCTACTATCTCTGGGCATCTCTTGCACAGTTTGACTGGTGCTCTCTTTATATTTTTTACTAGTAGTCACCTGATCAATCAGTTGGTCCTTGATCATTTTCACAATGTCCTTATTGTTTGGTATCATATCATCAATGGAGCCAGTTCTTCTTAAAACAGCTCTGCTGTTTAGTTGGACCATTGATGTGGTCCTTTCATCAGGTCTAATTAAGTTGATCATGATGGCATCTTCTAAAGCAGTCCCTTGGAGCAAATACAGCCTTCCCTGGTACACGTAACGTAAATGGTAGGAGTCGTTCCATCCATCAGGCAATGCTTCTGTTTTTTCCTCTTCACCATCCATATTTTTCGAATCACCCAATCCAATGCATTGGAACCCGTTGGATATTAAAACGTAGTGCGCCAGACAGAACAATATATCCTGGTTGCTCTTTATATCCTTGCTGATGCTGTTGTAAAGCAGATTCCAACCGAAGAAATTGGTAGCCATTGCCAAACGCTTTAAAAGACTATAATAACCGAAAATTTACATATTTAAGTAAAGTTTTTAATGCATTATCGGTTTATCAACATACAATTAATAATTTTCAAGTTGACAAATTCATAATTTTCGAAAAAAAAACAATTATTTCATTTTTTGTGCTTTATAGGTTATGTTACTTTATATAAAATTGCAAATTGATATAGACGCTTAAGTTGTTACATTTTTAATAAGTATTTAGCAAAAGAGACTTCACCTTACCTGAAATATGTAACAAAATCTATTAACAGTGCATTAATTACACAGAAAATTGTTTTCAATGATGACTACACAAGATTCTTGTTTTGTTTATCAACGTACTTCACTATTCAACCGCTGTAGCGCATGTGGCAGCACCAGCAGCTACCGCAAAGATAATAATCGCCGTCATTATCCTGGAAAGCTTTTCCACTGGGATTTTCATGTTATTTCTGCTTGTTTTCCATTTAGTGGGATACTTTCAATAAATTAAAACCAGCAGAGGCATCTACAGATTCAGATGACGAGGATCAGTTGCGAGAGGCTGAAGAAACCATTGGAGATTATAAATTAAAATCCGCCGCCGATTACAAAGTACCTAGCCAATTGCGCGAATCAACTTGTACAAAATTTAAGCAATTGCTACAAGTTAGGAAAAAGGTTAATTAAAATTAGTTAAAAAAAAAAAAGATAATTAAGTACTGACAAAAAAGTATTTAAGGGATACGATATGGTTCACGAGTTCAATCAAGAGGTGTACGGAATGAGAGAGCGAAAGAAGAAACTTTACGAATTTTTAAAGAGGCAAGCCAATATTCTTCGGTCTTTATTACACGAAGAACTGGAACCAAAACACAGACTTCCGGTGCCGGACTTTGGGGAAATCACCGACGAAGATTTTCCGGAAAAAGTTCTGGAAATCAATGAGTCGTTAGAGGAAAAAGTAGCAAAGGCTCCCCAAAAGGAATTATATTGGGTAAAGTGTTAATGTTTCCTTAGAATTTTTATAAAATTCAAAATTTTTACTTATTTTTGATTTGTTGCATCGTCATTATAGTCCAGGCAGGATATGGTGCAAAGAGCTGTTTTGACAATTCCCATAGTTGATCCTTTGGAGGAAGAAGAAAAATCTGCTTGGGAAAAAGAATTGCAGAATCGTAGATACAGAAGAAAGTTGTTCGAACAAGATCAAATGTTTGCAAATATCAAGAAAAGTGTCGATAACTTTAACAACGATTTAAATGCGATGCGATACAGAAGAGTAGAAGTTGGTGTTGCTTCTTGTTTGAATCTCTTGCATTTAATAACTTTGAATCAAGAGCTTATAGTTTTGAAGGAATGTGAAGCTAAGGAAGATAGTTTATCTGAAGAGGTATTTTAGTTTTGTCTTATTATTTTTATTTAGTCTTTAAAATTGTTTTTAAAATACTAGGTCAACCAAAAATTAAAAGATCAAATGGACACACAAGATGTTTTTAACGATTTAAAAAATAGGCTTAATTCCTACAAAGCTGAAGTGGAGCACTTGGAAGAAGCTGGCAAGGAAATTTCAAAAACCTTTTATGTTGCCATCAACGACAGCAAATTTTTCGATTTCCTCAGGCGCATTTTTCGAAAGAAATACAAACCGCCCAAAGGACACACCGATGACGGTATTATTTGCCAGATATTCTTAAAATTTATCAACGTTATTATTTTTTTTTTATAGATTCCGATTCATCATCTTCATCCTCCAGCTCTGATGAATCCGAAGAAGAAGATGCGGCCAGCATTGATTCGAAAGATTTCGGAATTGTTAGACTAGACGAGAATATTTGCCCAAAAGGATGCGATCTTAATACTTACGAAATGACTTTCCAAATGAGGGCACAGAGACACGAAGTGGAGCACAAAATAAAAGACTTGCAATCTTTGATAGAAGCCACTTTGAAAATGAAAAGGCAAGTTACGAAAAAACATTTGGCGATCGCCCAAGAAGTGAAGACCGCGCAAAAAGAATTAGAAGAATTCCAGCGGGAAAAGCAGAAAAAACTGAATGAAATCATGTGCACCGTCATACTTAAAGCGGACCAAATTAAAAACTTGAAGGAAACCGAAGAAACAGCTACTTTTAACTACATTAGAAATAGTCTTTTATTTTCCTCGACTTATCTAACGCAACTCTACCGGAGAGTAAGTGGATTGGATCAGGAAAAGAATGAGCAGGTGGATAAGCACAAATTGAGTGTGTTGCATTTGAAAAGGATGCACATGGATATCATGTTGATGCAAAAGAAAATTGGTTCCTTGAAGAGGGACATTAAGAGAAGCTTAGCTAGAAGATTTGGAAATTCTAATGTTGCTATCAAAGAAATTGAAGAGTACATGCTGAAAAAGATGATTTTTGATTTGAGACTGTCGACGACAGATTTTCAACAGTTTTTTGAAACTAAATTACGGAAACTTGATGATGTTCAAGTAGAAATTCAAAAGGAAACGATGAGCAAGTTACGGAAAAATACTTTAGCACAAGAACTGTTATCGGTCTTGAGATACGAAAGGGCCAGTTTAGCGAAAGCTTTAGAACATCAGCACTCTGTGCAACGCGGAATTGACAAATTTATAAATTCCGCTGAAGACATGACTCAAAATATCAAAAAATTGGAGAAAGTTTTGAAGGATCAAAAGATTGAAATGGAGGTAATTTATAAAAAAAAAATGACAAAAACTAAAATAGTAATAATAATAAAACCATTTTAGATGTTGAAAAATGAGATTCAAATCTACAAAACAAAAGGATTCAGAAAACCGTCGAAGAAAACCATTGAAAAACATGTCAAAGACGAGGAATCCGTAGAGGATGAAAGTGTTGTATCCGAGTGGGGCGAAAATGATGATTATATGTTCACTGAAACTTATGCCAAAGAATTTTGGGCCCAGAAGCAAATCAATCAAAAGTAATAATCATTACATTTTCTTTTTTCTAAGAATTAATGCCCCCTTTTCTCATTAATAGGCTCCAAATAAGGCAGAGGGTAATCATGGGTATTTTGGAGGACCTCTTTAAGAATATTAATATGGAACTTGATAGAAATGTGGTCACCTCCACTGTGCGAATGGTTTTTTCGGACATTTCCAATAAATGCGACGTCAATTCCATAACTTCAAATCTTGTGCATGTAATTTCCTCAACTAAAGCATTATCTGATCAGCAAATATCTTTGATTGAGCTTACAGCCGAAAAACTCTATTCAGTTGAAGATGTAATATCGATATTTTGCTTATAAATTTCAATTTGAAAATCTATTTTCTTAATTTGCAGACTGAAGAGTTGATTCATGTAAGTGAATTACAAAAGGATGAAACTCCAGTGCAAAAGCGAATGGTTGAATGTACAAACGACATTTTGGAACATCGCTGGAAAGACCTCTCGGAGATGATAGAAACTTTAGTCCACGCATTGATTGCCAATTTTCCACTTCCGCATTTACTAGTCCCCAGCAATTTGGACTCGGTAGTCAATCGCATTGTTCGAAAACATCCGCATTTTGCTGCCAAAAATCCCTACAATGAATTAATGGAGTTCATCGAAATGAGAACCCTCGAAGGACGTATTATTTTAGAAGAAATCGTCGACAAGATTTTCGTACAAAGATCGAGTGGACCGGAAATGGACCCTGAATCTTACACATTACTTGACGTATAAATTATACACTTTTTTTTTTCTTATTGAAATAATGTCGATTTTTATTATAACTTAGAAGCTACAGCACGTAACGTATGGCCGATAATTAGCAAATCATTTATTGTCTGTCGAATTTTATTCCATTTTACCTTTTTTTTGTTTTTTCATTGAAAACCATTAGAACCGTTCTGGAAATTTTTGTTTTTTGGTGAATTGTTAAAGGAGAAACAATACTAATTGGTAAATGGACTTCTAGCCTTTTAAATCGCAACTTTTACAACAAATAAATGCATAAACAATCACACAAATTTTCAAATTTTTGTACCCTGAATTCCAAACAATAATGATTTGTGAAACAATTTTTGTGTGACTTTAAAATAACCGAACGTCTTAAGCAAACAATGTGAAATTTTAAAACGTCCGTTTGCTACACCAGACCAACACATACCTACATCTAATTCTTTCGTTACGAATAACTTCTTTAACTGTAATGAACACGTAAGAATTCTGTTGTGGTAAATACAAAAATATCTAGTTATTTTTGCATTGAGATTCAAATGATGAGCAACAAAAATGACTGCTCTGCCGACAACAAACAATGACATTGTCCGCTAAGAGCGCTAAAACGAGGTGGTAATGATGAATACTCAGTCTTAAATTACGAGGATAATATGAATGATGATTTAAGGAATTACAAAAATAAGAAACAACAATAAACAATAACATAAATGAAATTCCAAGCCTATAACTTTTAAGTTTTGCAACAAAACTTTCCTTTTCTTTTTCCTTTTTTCATTTTTCGTTCATAAAAACGCACCACAAGACAAAACCTGTCAAAACCAAGAGCCGATAGCTCTTGGAAATCCTAAAAAATCACTCTTTTTGGATGAGAGAAATCACGAAAAAGCATAAATAAAGAGACAACTCTGAATAGAGTAATGAGACTGCAGTCCTTAACGATAATATCACTAAACCGGAGTCGACTTACTCATTAGGTACCTATTTTACGTAATAAGCCTGGGCGTATGCAGGCCGCTCGTTTGATAATCCAGTTCGGGGTTGTGCGAGGTGCCCGGTGCGCCCCAATCGTACAGTCCGTGAGAGTTGGCCAGTCGATGGGTGAGACGGTGTGCTATCGAGAAACCGCCACTGCCCTCCAACTGCGTGAGCACGATGATTACTTGCCGATGCAACGGAGGAACCGAATCGACAGTCTTCAAGGTGCCGCGCGTCGACACCACATTGTAGCTCTCCTGGCAGTCGCACTTTACGTGAATCCACTTATTCTCGTGTCTATTTTCTACCATCACAACTAAGCCAGCCCACCCTTTGGTCAAGTAATAGGCGGTCATTCCTTCGCGTCCTTCATGCCGTTGGCCTCTGGCCAGTGTCAGCGAAATTATCGAATCGGCCAGTATGTGCTGCGGAGGAACCATTTGCTCGGCAAGTACTTTTTTCGATGAATGTATAGCCAGCACATAACTATTTTTTTTTTTTGAAGAATTTTTTGTTAGAAAAATAAATCATTTTTGTTTTATTAGAATAAATACTAATAGTTACCGTGGGTAAGCAGCTGCATCATCCAGTCCTGTGTGCCAGTGGTTGAAGGCCAAAGGAACAACAATATATTCGGCCGGTTCTAACATTTTGTTGCATCCGACGAAACCGCGAACTTGTCGTTTGCTATGCTCGACCAAAGCTCCAATGTTAGGCGGTTGCATGTTGCGTGCTTTGAACAAGACCACGCACAAATCAAGTTGAGATCGTTGTGATTTTTCTGACTTTCGTTGTCCTTCCTAAAATGATTTTTTTTTAACTCAATAATTTTCGATTAAATAATATATTTTAAATTATTTTGTATTGATTTTTTGGAATAAAAATAAATAAAAAATTAATATGAACCTGGAAAAGTGTGAAATCCACTTCAGTCGCTTCCAAAACAGTCAATAAAATACAAGACAAATGCTGCTGCGAAGACAAGGGTGGCAAAATGCCCGATAGTCTAATTTCGTTCCAATTGCTCCTCGCCTTGCAAATATCTATGCAATCGAAATATTTGAGCACGTCGTTGAACGATATCCAAAACGTTCCATCTTGAGGTCCATCTGGCATTAGCAAACTACGCAAATAACTGGTCCAGAGATGCGAATCATCAGACCAATCCCCGGTCCAAACATAATGACCTAAAAATTTGAATAAATAAAAAAAGCAATAATTAAATAAATAAATTTCAAACCCCAAGGATTTCGTAGTTGCAACAGTCTATTTTCACCCACATCTCTAACATCAAGTAGAGAATAAGCGTGTCGCGGACGCAAACCGCATCTTTGGTATTCACCATCATCTACTTTCATATTGCCTCCACCGCAGGAAGCTCCCATTAAAAAGAAGGCCTGTCTCGATGAAAGTAATCTGCAAAAAATGAATTTAAATAAAATAAATTGAAACAAAAAAATATTCAAGAAATTACTGTGCCCAAATTAGGTCAGTATCCAATTCTTCCTCTGCCGGTGCCGGAATTGAGGATGCCTGAAGAGGAATGCTTTCGCATGGAGCTCCAGTGAGGGTTGCCAACCCTTCGATGGCTCTTCCAGAAACAAGGGCTTCATAACAGCCGTGGATTTTCGCAACGGCTTTTTCAATTAAAGGAACCCACAATTGCTTTCTCTTGGCCTAATAAAACATTTTAATCAATTTAAATTTTACTCTTATTAATATTTAAAAAATAATTATTCTACCTGAGAATAGAACAAATGTCCTTTTTTATCACAAGGAAAAAAGTCGTCGACAAGTACGGTGGTCCAGTGTCCGTCCTTGCAAAGTCTCACTTGGTAGACGCCTTGCGGACACAGCTCCCTAGTGATGAGCACCGCTTTGACCAGTTCTTCGCGTTCCGCCAATACTGCTAAGGCACTCAGGAGCCAACAGTTACCGAGCACCCCTTGCGATATATCCGAAGGCAGCGGCCTCCGAAACACAGCCCACGGCAAGTCTCTATCGGGATCATCATCGAAACTTACATCCCGTAAACGGCGCCATTTCACTACCGGCGCATCCTTATTCTCCGCCGGATTGTAATACAAACTGGTCGAAGCCGGCGGGAACGTTTCATCAACGTAACACTGTTTCTTCAACTTGCAGTATCTAACAATATAGTTCCAGTGCTTATTGGCCAGTTCTTCAGGTGTGAGTCGCACCGGTTGCTCGGGGGGCAGCAACGTCTCCGAGCGGACATTCATGCACATATCACAGTAATCGCGCGACTTGGTGTTCTCAAAAGTGCACACCGAACACTGCCATGGCTTCACCAGCTGCATCTTGAGCGGCGGCTGCGGTGGCACATCTTTTTCTGCTTGTTGCAATAGACGTTCCCTGTTCTTGGCCTTTTGCGCATAGTTCACTTTGGCGTAAACTGCACGCGAACTACTGCCAGTGCTGTGATGTCTACGTGAATGGTGTCTTGGAGAAGGACTTCGGGAACCGGTGGCGGCCGCTGCAACCGCCGGCAGTGCTAGCGTCATCGGTTTATCGCTTTTGCACACTTTGCACGAGTTGCTAGCCAGGGAATTCTTCAGCGTGCATTTAGGACATGACCAGAATTCTCCCTTGCGCAACGTCATATCGTTGGCGATGGACAACGATTTTAATTTCGAGCCGAAACAGACCACGCAAGACATGGATTTCCCGCTGTTAACTAAAGTGCATTTTTTGCAAGTCCATTTTTGCTCTTCAAGTACATCATCTATAATAAAATAGACCAGTAAAAAACTTTTATAATGTTTTTTAGGTGTTTTACCAGGTAATGATTGAAAATCTTCATCCAAACCTTGGTCCAATGTGGCTATAGGTACTTGCGATCTGGAATCTTCCCATTTTAAAGCCCTAAAACAAAAAAATTACCCAAAAATGGAAACAATAAAAAAGATAAATACATTGCAGCCGAACTAGAAGGAGTATTTCTGTTTTCAGTCACCGTTATAGTGCACGGCTGTGATCTCAAACAATTGCACACTTCGCATCTGTCTTCAATTAGAGAGTTGTAGGCGAAGGAGCAGTGGGCACAAGTCCACATGCGTTCTTTACTCGAAGAAGAACTATTTTGAAGCAAATCCAATAGTCTGCATTGCAAATTTTAAAAATTATTCACAAAAAAAATCTAAACTCTAATAAAAGTTACCTTGCATCTTGTTTTGAAGGGTCGTATTGATACTTGCCCTTCTGAGCATTAACGATACTCTGATTTTCATAGACATGACCTTTGCCCATTTCGGGATCGGCGATCCCGATATAGGTAAAAACGGTATCGGCCATAGCGCCTTCGCAACCGTTTACATCACTTGCGGACCTGTTCAAGCTGCCGTATCTTAAATTATCAATGGAATACGTCAAAAACTGGGTGATAACTCGCAAAATATCGGTCCCGCTAAAAATTTAACATCGTTTTCCTATAAGATTTACACGTCGTAAACACTCGCACTGATATTTTTAAAATGTGCCAAGCGCGAAGGCAGAACACAGTAAAAACACACACACTCGCTGCGGAAAACAAATGGCTGATTGTAAAAAGAAGTGCTTAGTGCGGCTGTTTATGAGGTGTATTCTCAAAAAAACGATGAAATCGGACCTTGCATTTTGCAGATAACTTCGATAAAAGACATAAAGAAATCGGATTACCTGCTGCTGGTCGTTATGGAATTCTGCGCCTGAATGTCGGTCATAGAAGTGCTGGACTTTGGAAAGGACTGCAAAATTTCCGGATCGAGAGAACGGCGGTTCAGATTGGGAGTGTGGAAATTCTGCGATTGCGGAAGCTCGGAAAACGATCTGCGGTAGTTCGATTTCGTCACGTAGTTTTGAATAGGCTGTCTTAGTGCATCATTATCTGACCAGTTGTCCACCTAAAACACATTTTTTAGTTCAAAAAAATATTTTCCCGAGTTTGTAAATTTTAAACTTATAGAATAGAGAATTTATATTTATAATAAAGGAATATTTTTTTCAATGTCAAACTAAATATACAACTAAAAAATGAATTGTTTTTTTATATCGACAAATTTTAATCAATGTGAAAAAAAAACGATTAGAATTATTTATAGCTTTTTCCATGGCAAATAATATACTTTAGTCAGTTAAGTAATAAAAAATGCAATATATTGAAAAATTCGACGAAAGGGAAATTTGTTTTATGAATTAATAAACAGTTCTCTTTGTAACAATCGTTTACTAAGAAATAACGTTAATAAAAACATCATCAGACTGATTACACTTTGAAAAAAACTAAATCTGTATTTCGCAACTATTAAAAAATATTTTTTGTCTACTCTTGTAAGCAAAATTTGACTTTTTCCACTTAGTGGCTTATAAATCTTGAATTTACTTTCTTTCGCAATAAAAAAAAAACATTACAATGACTTTTTTTCCATCTATTATTCAGCTTAGAAGTTTTGGCAATGAAAAACGGTTATTTTTAAACGAAAAACAAAGCAAACGACATCTAAAATTAACTTTAGAACTCTCGACTTCTTTTAGAAACTAAAAAAAAATATAAATTAAATAACTTGCATCTACAAAAAAACAATTTTGTGCAAAACTGACCTTAATTATAACGCTCTTAGACAAATTACTATTGTAATCAGGAGAAAACGGAGCTTCGCACGCCTCGCAAATAATCGACTCGGGATTATTGAGGAGCGTGCAGCGTCTGCAAGTCCAGGTGCTCAAATTGGAAGAACTCTGCGGGTTCGACCCTTTGACGCGCCACGGATACTGCTGGTGATTGTTCTTAGTCTCGCAATAATTTATTCCGCTGGCCGTGGTGCGCACATTCTGCGGCATCTCACCAGGTCCGGCCTCCGCCACGGAACAACTGTAACTCTTGATGCTGGCCAACGAGACCAATCTGGCTTTCTGCTGCGAACAGTGGCAGATTCTCTGTTTATCGCAATTCAGTAGGTCGTATTTCTGCAGTGGCTGCTCGACGGGCGTGAGTGTCGTTTGAGCGGCGCATACCTTGCACACACCGCTCATCTTAGACGCGCGTCCGTCGCACAAGATGCATCTCAGAGATACGCTGACGGCAATCAGTTCGCACCTGGCGCACGACGATGTCCACCGTATGTCCGGCAAGCTGTGCGACTTTTTTCGCTGCGGACCTGTTGCACCGCGACTTTGCTGCGACTCTTGCGCTTCTTCTTCTTCTACAAACGCTTCCGATGGAGATTCGGTCGGTGTGCACTCACTGAAAACAAAAACATAAATTAGTACTGCGGTTTTATTATAGTTTAAAAATAGAACACTCAGAGTTTTTGTTATGCAGGCAAAAGTGGCACAGATATTTGAACACAAACAGTACGGGCAATTGGGAACACCTAAATTACCACCGTTTTGGTGCTGGCTTTGATGCATTGTTTTCGAGGGCAATTTTCTTTTATTACTTTTAACGAGCTTTTACTACAGCTACCAATAATTGAAAAAGCATTAACTTTTGATGTGTTGATCACGTAGATCACGTATTTACAATTTACTTTTACAAAAAAAAAAAAAAATAAAGAGAATGAAAATAAAAAATAATTATTTAGGGTTTAGGCGATCGTTTGACCACTTTTAACTAAGCGCTTCCCATGAAACACCTATTGATTTTAACGTTAATGACACAAAACGATAATATTTTTATGACGACTATCTTAAAGGGTAGTTGTGGGTGGTTATATTATTATTTTTTATTTCTTTTTTGTTACGTACATATTGAAAAATGAAGAAACAAATGCATTCCAACAAAATATAAAATCAATTTTTGTTCTAAAAATAAATATGTAAAGTAATGCATTTTGTCATGAAAAATTGTTTGTTGTTAAATATTCATTAAGGCAATTTGTATTAAAGTTTAAAACTTGGAATAAGTTTTTTTTTTGAGGTTGTCCTTTTTGAGGCAAAGTTTAATTAATAAAATTTTATTATTCAAATAATAGAACTATAATTGAACTAAGGTCCAAGTTAAAAATGTGTGTCTTTGAAGAGCAATTGCTTCATAGACCTATAATAGGTCTATGAATTGCCTGAAATAAATATTTTTAAGTTTTTTGGTAACTTATCAAACTGATTATTTTTTCAATTAAAATAATAATTTAGAATAATTCAAAAAAAAATATAAAAATAGTAAATACTTTGCTTGTAATTAATGTTTTAACATTTTGCTAAAAAAATGAGCTAATCGAGAAAATTTTAAGGTTCAAGAAAAATATTAATTACAAAAAAGAAATAGTTATTCTAATAATTTAACTATTTGATTAATAATTCATTAAAAGAATAACTCAACAATTTTATATCCCTTGTATGAATTGGATACATTTTTTTTCATTTTTCCGATATTGATTAGAGGCATTTATTGATATTTTTTAAACCGCAGCAATAATTTTTTAATACTTTAATCAATCAAATTAAAAATGTGTGCCTTTAAAGTACAGTTGTTTGAAATAAATACTTTAAAATTTTTTTGCTAACTTATCAAACTGAATATTTTTTAATTGAAATAATAATTTAGAGTAATTCAAAAAAATATAAAAACGGTAACCATTTTATATTTTTAGCTTGCAATTAATGTTTTAATTTTTTTCATAGCTAAAAAATGACAACTGAAATCAATTTTAATTTATCAAACCGAATTTATCACTTAAAAGGATAATAAATGTAATTGTAATTTACCTTTTATCATTTAATGTAAATCTAGTAATTTCATTACAAGGAGAAACTTTTTACTCAGCTAGCCCCCACAAATCAATAAGATATATTAAACTGTGACGCACAAAACAACTTAAAATGACACCTTCTTAATTTATTATGAATTACTGATTTATTAACAAATTTCTTCCAAGCTTCCAAGTAAAGAACATCAATATTTTGGGGCCAAATGCCAAAGCTATTAGCTACCCCTAACGCACTTGTTTTAATGAAACCAAACCGCAGCTGCCTACTATTTAAATTCTAACAATTCAAACAAATAAAACCACGAAATTCAAAACACCTACGATCGTCCAAAAGCTTTTAGCATTGGAGGCAATAATAAAAATTAGAAAAAAACAGGGAGCACCTATAAAAACGAGAAACAAACTAAATGGACAAGTCACGAAGGATAATTACATGCAGTGTGTGCTAACAAATGCATAGGGAACATGCCAATAGTCCACGAAAATAAACAATATCCTTTGTGCATTCCACGAAAACAGCAGTGACAAAATTATTGATTAGCACACACTGCTGCTAGGACAAGAATGTGTGTATTTTATGTATATATGTACAGTTAAAATACGAACCACTGACCCTTTTTCCCCAAGGCTGCTAAGCGAAGGACCTAATACTTTCTTAGACTTTACCCTTCGGATTACCGTACAGGTGTCCGATCGGCTGTAATTCCACAGATTCCGTGCGGCTCCTTTGTCTGCTGCTGCTGCTGCTGCCGTGTGCGCTCCCTGCTTGCGGCAACGACCGCATCTAATGCAGCTGATTGACTCGGTCGGATTAATCAAGTTGCACTTCTCGCAGTGCCATTGCAGAACTGACGCGATCGACCCCATTGTACAGTACACATATTTATTGGCGATTAGAATAGCGTTTCTCTCTGCGAACACACTGAACTGAACACGCTCACACTACTGATCAGCTGATGCACTGCCAGCGACTCTTCAGTCAATACTTTGCTCTACATTTTTCAAAACAAGCGGCCATATTGGATTGCTACGCGCAAGCGGCATCTCGCACTTTCCAATTATCAATATTCCAGCCACTCAAAAAGCTTTTATAAAGTTTTATCATTGAAAACATATGTAAATATAGTTTATTTATAAATCTGCAGTGTTTTTAAGCGCAGTTATGCGGCAGTTTTTAAGAAAAACGCAAAAAACTCCGCGGCATTAAGGTTGGCAGCACTGGGGTGGTAAGCCTGTTTTCGAGAGGTAAGGTTACTTGTGGAAAACTGCAAAACAGTGTGTCAGCAGTAGCAGATGTAATGTGACTGTTTTTGTTTGTTTATTTACAACAATCATTTGCTTTAATTAACTGATCTCCTCTGATGGAATTCTTTGCGTATTGTTGTTTGTGCAGTGCATCAGAATAGTCATATCATTTGATGATGGATCACCTAGCACAAGACTTGTCTGTGGCTCTGGAGGAGTCTGAGTCTTGTGGCCCCATTAATTTAGACCCTGGAAGAAAATGGGGCATGAGAAGAAGGACCAGGTCTACTGGCAATTTAAGTAAGTGTTTGTTGTACATTTTAATAGAATATAATAACGATAATATTGTTTCTTTTTATGCAGGCATCAATCCCAAATTGGTGGACAATAGGTCTGATGATAGTTCCAGTAGTAATTCAGAAATCCCTCATTGGGATAAACAAGCTCAAAGCAATGTGCATCACTCCGATTCAGATGATATCTCTTTGAGTTTTTCCATTACACAAGCAATGCCTGGGCCCCATTTGCATTCACTGAAGATGAAGCATCCATTGCATGCTTTTATCAGAAGCCGGTGCAAGAAACTTGGTAAGTTTAACTCATTTCTTAATTGTTTGATCCATAAGAATGTTTTGATTATAGAAAACAATTGTTTTTTTTTTTCAAATTTCTGTTTGATTAATTAAATTTGTTTACATTTGTTATTATTTTAGGAATGAGCCACAGCTTGGAAAGTGATTCATTTAATGAGCATTCTCCTGCTAGGCCCAGCATTCGTCGCAAACGCAAATTAAAGCGGATGAGTGTGGACGAGACTCCAGTGCCCCCGATTGGCAAAAGAAAGCGGCCGCAAAGAGTGGAACACATTGATGGCTCAGGGAGCTTGAAGATCAAACCTCTGCATCCTAGTGTCGTCGACAAAATTGAAAAGTTTTGTCAGCCTTTAGATGTTAACGATGTGAGTGTTTCATTTATTTTTACATAATTATTTCTACTAATTAATTTTTAATTAAATAAAATAAAAATTGCAGTGTGATAGAATGGAAACGCAATACGTGAACGACTCCTGTGAACTAGCCAGTGAAAGCAGTCTGAGCTGGAGCGGTGGCGAAGGAGGCGGCCACGACGGCGACGACGAGCTGACCGACTGGGCACCGACCCAAGACACCGGCTCCCTAATGGAACAGTCTCCGTGGAACGAGGAAGGACGCGAATTCCGCGCCGGTTGCCGAAGGGTCCGGGACGAACGTCCGGGTTTCAGTATCAGCACAAATGCGAACGAACGCGTCGCGCGATTCCTACAGGATACCTCGAAGTCTGAGCTCCGCATTTGGGGCACCGAACGCGAAAAGTTGCATCAACTTGCTTCGCTCTATTCTTTGGAATTATGGTTCGAAGGACCCACTTCGTCCTTGTTGCGCAAAACGCACAGGACGCCTTGCATGCAGCCAACGCAACGGCACCATTCTGGTTACACTGCTGGACACAAGCGCATCAGGACGCAGGATAATATGGTCACTTAAAATAATTAGAATAATTTTGTCGTACTGAAATTTACATTCCTTAGGTTGTTCTTTCTTTTCTTTTTGGCAACTAAAGTGCTGTTTTTGTTCATTTTTTTTTTTTAATGGATTTTTGTGCATTTTTGACTGTCCATTTTTGGTGGCTTTATTGTCAATCCACAAGTTTCAACTACTTTTCCTACTTTTTTATTTTTGTTTGTGACAGTTTTTGAAGTTCTTTTTATTTAATTTTTTGATGAGCAAAAGAAAATTACAATTACTTTGTTTTGTTTTTTAGTTAAGCAAAAATTCGTTTTGTTCCTTTTATGTTTAATATATTTGTTTAGGATTGCAAACAGTTTTTTGGACTTAACAAAGTAATTTCATTTTTCTAAGATAGAAATAAATAATTTTTAAGTAATATTTTGCTGCATAATAATGAGAAAGTATTTAATTTTCTTTACAAATAATTGATCAAGCAAATATTTCTGTAACAACAAAATGTAAGACATTTCTATTGCATTTTTAACATTTTTTTTTATAAATTGAGGCACAAAAATAATTATGCTCTGATTGACAAGAAAAATCAATAAGATCAAAGTAATTTGCATTGTATTCGAAATCAAATGCCATTTCAAGTGAATATTTTGTTTTTCGTCCCTTTGTGAAATGTTTTTCTAGTTTTTATTTTACGTTAAGATATTTATCTGGTGCTGACTAGCAGTAATATTCACGCACACCGTTCTACTATTATTATTATTGTAATACAAATTTGCTTAATTAGTTAATTGTGCAAATGGTTTGAGATAAGAGCTTTGTGTATTGCATTTATTTTTCCCCCTTTTTTCTTTCTAATTGCCGGCCATGCAGGAATTCCAGATTGACACAACGGTCGACGCACAAAGGTGGATTTCCAGCGATAAAACTCAATTAATGTAATTTAAAATTCGAGCCGATTAATTAATTTATCCGCAGGGATTCTTGTTTTTACTTTTCTTTAATTTAACAAAGGTGCGTTGCACAGAATTTCTTTTTCTAAAAAAAAAAAGGAAAGCAATGTTTTAGCTTTTTTTTGTAATACAGGTGAGCAGTAATTTTTTTTATAAAAAATATTATTTTTAAGTAAATTACGATGATTTTTTAAGTTGTTAACTTATTTATTAAAATTATGAAAGTTTTACGAAGCTTAACAGTGAACAAAAACTACTTTTTCCTAAAAAATATAATTAAAACTACAAAGAGTTATTAAATATTTAATTTAAAGTAAGTTTTTTCTTAAAGAACTGCATATTAATTTATTTGCTTTTGTTTATAGCGTATTTTACAAATTACATTAGTTTTTATGCGGTTTTGAATAAACATTTTTGGATTAGAAGTATCGTTATTGCTACTTTCCTTTAAAAAAAAATCAAATAAAAAAAAAGCTAATTACATAATTTAAAGCTTAATTATCGATGGCAATTTAAAAGAACAAAATGTGTGAGGCTACAATAAAAGAGCCCCCCGTGTGTGTGTGCGTAAATAACTGATTATCTCTCGAGGTCTCGTTGCCGCTTGCGTCATAACGTTAACAACCGTTTGCGTTACCGGTCTCGCCGTTCGACGTAGTAGCAGCGCACTCAAACAGGCGCGCAAACAACGACGGCGCAACATTAGCGACACGCGCGACCAGACTATAAGCAGAGCGCGTCGAGACCGAGTGCTGGCGAGTCTAACGTTAGCGCGTAACGTACTTGTCGGCTTGACTCGCACCGGTGCGAGCGCGAAGCACGCGCAGCCAGTGATAGCCGCGGCCGCGACTTACTAGTAGTAGTAGCCTAGTAGCACATCAGTCCTCGTCCGAAAGGCCTCGGGCGTCGCTCCGATAACGAAGCGGCGTCGATACAACAACACACTACTACTGATTTATACACACACGCATCGTTCACAGTCGCGCACAACATGACAATACACATCGAATTAATTAGCAATAAGTACGGAATGAGCGGAAGGCCGTAGAAGCGCAAACGGTCCTTTTTGCGTGTGTAAGGAAGTGCGAGCAGCGGAGGAAGGACTCGGCGGCTATGATGGGTGAACGCGAAAGGATAATAAGCAAGTCGGCGCCCATCCGGGTCGGCTTTTACGACATCGAGAGGACCATCGGCAAGGGCAATTTTGCTATAGTCAAATTGGCCAGGCATCGCATCACCAAAACCGAGGTGAGTGATTTATTATTTGTTTCTGCACAATCGATTGTCGAATGAGAAGATACGAGCACCGGTTATTGCCCTTCTTCGCACACACATTTAAACACGTCCTTTGCAATATTGCTCGCCTCCCCCCGTGTGTGGGTGTGCACAGATTTTCATGTGTGTGTGCGTGTGTGCGACATATGCATACTTTGCCCCCGAATTGCATCTCGATCATTGTTAATGCACCTGCGGTTTTTCTGCTTTTTTTTTCGGTTTGTCCTTTGGGTTTTCATGGATTTTTAATTGTTAGTTCATGGGAAATGAATGCGAAAAATTTGTCCTTTGGCGCTTATATTACTTTGTGGGATTTTTAATTATTTTTTTCGTTGCTACTTTTGCGCTCTTTAAAGCTTATTTTAAATTTATTGAAAAAAAAAATGTTAATTTGCAAAGTAACAATTTTTTACAGTATAAATTCGAAATTACCTTTAACTTTTTTTCCAACGAAAATAAATTTATTTTAAAAATTATTAAATGTCTTAATTTTCGAGTTTTTTTATTAAATTTTTAATCGCTACTAAAAATTAAAACTTAAATCGCTACTTTAAAAGTTAAAAAAAACGTTTGACTCTTAAAAAAATTAGTTATGTTAATATTCAACAATATTATAAAAAAAAATGTTTAAATACAATTTATATAGATGTAATAAATTGTTGATAAAAGATAAATTGTTTTAATTAATAATATTTTAAGTAAATAACAATGCAAATTTAACATTAGCAAAATTGTAATTCATAAAATTTCCTTTCTATTAATTCAATTGTATTTATCCATAACAAATAATTTTATTTTAATTAAAAAAAAGCGCAAAAACTCTTTCCAATCACTTTTATAAACATTTACAAACATTAGCGATAATGCAATGTCTGGTTGTTTGTTGAAAGAAGACGCAAAACAATATTTGATGACTTACATTTTTTTTCTGTAACACTTAAAACAAATTTACTCATAATAAACCAATAAATTAATTACCATAACAGAACAGCCATAACTAAAACGTGTAATCTTAATGAATTTTGCGTAAAAATATCACTCATGTAGTATGTATTATGTTTTGACATTGAATCGGTGCATGTTCAAAGATAATCTCGTTGCCCTAATTTAGATTAGAATTAAAATAATGAGAGTTTTCATGAGCGGAATAAAAATTGCACACAGAACACACAAAAAAAATGCTTTCAGCAATTTATTAATCGTTATCGGAATAAGGAAATAAGTTAATGTATGGGGTAATAATTTTTACTAAGAGGTTTTCCTATGTGCGTGCGTGCGGTGTACGTAATATAAATGAGTAGTACATAGATAGAGAGTGGGTACCTCTCTAAATGGAGTGAAATTAAGGATAACGCCGAATGTGATGCATCACTTGCGTCAAACGAACGACCGGTGACGTCAACAAAGGTTCGAAGTTTCTTTTGTGGGTTACACTTTACTTGCGTCCGTACGCTTTACACTCGATCCGTCTTATTCCTTCCATGGGCTGTTAATCGATGACTATAGTTTTAGTTTTAATGGGTTATAATCATCATCGAGTAAAAAATGCCGAAGCAAAAAAGTGGATTTGAAATTGCTTCGTTCACTTTGTTTTAATGGGACGGACCAGCAATTATTTTTCAATTTAACTTTTAAATGTTTCATTTTGTTTATAACTTTAATTATGGAAGATTAATAGTTCAAACTTTGTGATAAATTGCAAATTATTACTTTTTAGAGTAATTTTCATAAATTATAAATATGTAAATATCATTTTTATAATTTATTATCGCTGTTAATTATATAATTATTTTTAAATTGCCTATATAAAAAGAAAAATTGTAAATAATAATAATAAATCAGCAATATTTATTATTTACTAAGAAATTTTTAATAAATATTTAGCGAATTAGATTTTTATTGATAAGGAATAAGATGTATTTTTTTAATAATTCCCAAAAATAATTAGGTTTTTTAAATTTACTGCCAAGGAACAATAGTTTTGTAACCATTACCATAACAATTTTTATCAATTGAAAGTCAAGGCTTTTCAAGTACTACTATAATTTAAAAAAACAAAATTTTTGACCTTTTTCAGGTTGCCATAAAAATAATCGACAAGTCGCAACTGGACGCGAGCAATTTGCAAAAAGTGTACAGAGAAGTGGACATAATGAAGAGGCTGGATCATCCTCACATCATAAAATTGTACCAGGTAATTCCTAATCATTGTATAAACCCACAAATTGCTTGAATACTTTTTTAACTTACGAAAACCGCCAATACCAGTTAATTGATTTGTCATTGACTTCTACGATTTTATTGTCGTTTTGTTTGCAACAATTTTTTTTTTTTTTAATTATCATTGGTTTGGATTTACCTCCTTGTTTATTATTATTATTTTTCAATTCGAATTGTTTAATGCGCGCTTTAACGAGTAATTCAAGCAATTCAATTGAAAATAATGAGTGAGTGGAAAAAAAAGTAGCAAAATCCCGAGAGTGTATTTGTCTTATAATTAAAGGCGATTTGCGTCATTTGAGAGGCAAGCCAGTATAAAATTGGACGGAAAAAGGTGCAATAAATAAGATTTTTCACTTTGCGGTTGCTGCTGATGTGTGGCGGCGACGGCGGCGTCGAAAATCGATTCGCGGAAAAACATCATAGAGTCCGAACTACTTCTGTATACGCTGCGACTGTGATAAACTGATTTTGCGCTCGTTTATTTAAATCGTTTTTAAGCTGCTGCGGATTCGAACAACAAGATGAAAGAGCCGATTTCCGTACGATTCGCAGTTTTGCATGGCGAAGGTTAAGCGTTATTTAAGTGCGAAAAGGAAAAATACCGAATTTTTATTTATCTATGATTTACTTACAAGGAAAAAATGTTCAAAGTAAAAGTTGAAATTGATATACAAATATTAATTTAATAATTATTGAGTAATAAATTTTATGTTTTAAGGTTTTTTTTTATTGTGATCCGTTTTCTTAATTTCAATTATTACAATAATGAATTCTTAATGGAACTTATTTCAAAGTGAAATATGATTTTTTTTATTTATAAACAGTACTGCGTCAACTGTCTAGACTACACGGAAATTTTTTACTAAATTATAGAGATTTGTTTGTTTCTAAAATAAACGTAAACTCCGTTAATCCACTTACATCTACCAACTGAGTACCCTAATTACAGAGACAATGTCATAAACATAAATATTAATGTCAGGAAAATGTAATTTCACTCACGAAAATTGTTATTCAAAGACCTTTGTTGCTTACATTATTAATACTACCAATTTTCTTTAATGTATAATATTAAGATCTGGAAAGATAACAATTTTATCATTTAGTGTTATTACAAATTTTAAATTTCAATGTAAATTTATGCCAAAAGAAAAGAAAGTCTTGAATTTGAAGAATTAAATTTAAAACCATTACGAAAAATTCCTTTTTTTAGTTAATTAAATTGAAAGGGAATAAAAATTAATTAATGACATTTAATAATTATAAAAACTGATAAAAGAAGCTGAATAATAAATTTCAGGAATAATTTATGCCAAAAGAAAAGAAAAATTTGAAATTGAAGCTTCAAATTTAAAACCATAACTTAAAATTCTTTTTTTTTTAATAATTAAATTGAAAGCGAATAAAAATTAATTAATTAATTTAATAATTACAAAAACTGATAAAAGCAGCAGAATAGTAAATTGCAGTATTAATTTATGCCAAAATAAGCGAACATTTTGAAATTGAAGCTTGAAATTTAAAATCGTTACGTAAAATTCATATTTTTTTTTAATAATTAAATTGAAAGCGTATAAAAATAAACCAATTACATTTAATAATTATAAAAAGTGACAAAAGAAGCAGAAGAAGATAAGGAAAAGAAAGAACACAGAAATTCATTCTCAACGCATTTTACCTTCAACTTGACTGTCCCTGACGCCGCCGACGCCGGCCCGTGACGTCATAACTTGCGTTGCCTGGCGACCGCTTGGGGGATGCGCCGCCAACACCGCTAACGCTAACGCCAGCCGCCGCCGCCGGCACCTCACTACATACATACAAACACATAAGAATTTCATCATCCCTTGTTTCGCACGTACGTCCTTGCTTGTCCCGTTGACGTTCCCGGTAATAAATCGCTGATGCTTTTTACGCCTCACTTTTTATATCTTCCTTCTATTCCGTAATAATAATACTATTATACGAGTAGCACAGCTATACTAATTCCTGAATGGTAATCTTCTTCATCATCATCATCAGGGCGGCATTAGCAGCACTCGTACGGAGAGAGTGAGCGGCAGTAATATATTTTGCAGCGTCTCCCTAGGTTGTTATTAATTAAAACTCTCTAATTGAATTTTTGCTGTATTCAAGCGAACATTAATCATTAACTTATTAATGGTGTGAGTTACGGAACGAAAAAGTGAAGACGTCAGTGGCTTAATATTTTATTATTTTAGCAGTTTTAGCTGAATTTTTTATGTTTGGAAAATTTTCAAATGTTTATTCAATCGAAAAAGTAGTTTTAAATAGTAAATAGTTTTTTAATAAGAAAGATAGATTGTTTTTAATAAAAAAAAATAGTTACTTTTTTCATTTGGAAAATTTAGATATTGAATAATGAAGCATATGACATGCTGAATTAAATTAATGTTATTTTTTTCCTTCATTGAAAAAAAACTTTTTTCTTTAATTTTTTATAAAATCGTTTAGTTTTTTTTTCTTGTTATAGCTTTTTACTTAAATCTCATCTTTATCAAAAATAAAAAAATGAACAAAAAAAGCAAATCAAGATAATTTTTAATTTTATAAACAATTTTTATGGGAAAATTTCAGCAGAATGATTTTTGTAAACTCAGCGAAAAGTAATTTATGAATGAAATGCGCTTTCATTAAAATAAGTTTATTTTCGTCGGCACAATTTTAAACCGAATAAACACTGCAACCGAAACCGCCAGTAAACTTACGTTTTCTTTTTTTTTTTAATTTTTTTATTGCAAGAAAATTACCAAACAAAAGCTCTAACTGCATAATTATTTAATTTATTTTCTAATTTTACTAACAAATTAGAAAAAAACTATTTTTAAAAAGGTTTAATAAATATGAATGAAATTTATGAATGATTTAATATTAGGACAAACGAAATAAATGAAAATTGAATGTGAAAAGGTGTCCGCTTTGCATTTTGGCAAACCTTCAACGATCATCAGCGATGGCACGATGGCGCGAATTTTGACGCAAAAATATCACCATAGCGACCGTAATTTAAGAAAAGTTTACAATCTGCGCGACGTTAATGTGCGTATTTTCGTTGAAATTGGCTGGCAGTGCGTCGTTATAAATAATTTAAACTTTCGGAGCGCACAAACTTTTGCAACATTTCATCCGTGAAATTGTCCCAAGCTGTTTTTAAGTTGCATTTTTACAATAGGTTTCTGTTTCGCTGCTACACTGCAATTCATTGATTAGTAATGCGAGCTGCACGGAGTAATAAAAACAAGAGTTTTAAGTAAACAAGGACGAATTCTTCTTAATTAGCTTAATGTTGAACTACAAGGTTGACGTTTTTTCTATGTTTTTGATTTTCGGATGCGATGAATAAATTAGGAGGATAAAAAATTGTGGAAAATTTTTGAAATGTGTTGCGTGCGGTGAAAGGCGTCATTTTATACACGATACAATGCTCGTTAATTAATATGCCTGATTCATTAGCTAGGAATTTGTAACTGATTAATGTTTTTATTATAACTTTGCTGTTCGTTGCTTTTTTTGTTATTTTTCCTGGTGATTGCTGTATTTATTATTTACAAGTTGCATTATAGTTGACACGATTTTTAATTTGTCTTTTGTATACTTTTTTTTAGGTTTTTTATTTTTACATGATACCATTTTTTTTTAAATTTTTTCTTTACAATTAATATTTATTTTTAAGTTTTGAAAATGTCAGATATCTCTTGAATTTTTTTTTATTCAGCAAAATTTCTTTTAATTGTTTCAATTTTAGCAATTGACAAAACTAAGTAAAATTAAATAGTTTAAAACTATAAAACAAAACATAAAAATAAAATTTTCAACAAAATAGTAATTAATAACAGCTCATTAGAAATTATACGACGCCTTTTTTTCTTTAGAAAAATAGAAAAACTTGTAAGAAAACTAATGATTTTTCTTATGTTCCAGGTTATGGAGACGAAGAATATGATTTATTTAGTATCGGAATATGCTAGTCAAGGTGAAATATTCGGTAAGTGGCACGAAGATATAAATTTCCGTTGTTATTTCACGAATAATTTTCGAGTGCGCGCTGCCAATACATGTGAGCTGCGTATATAGCGGCTGGGAACGAGCGTCGCGACGCCCACGCTATCCCAGACCTTGACGTTTGCTGCTGGCGTCATCGGCATCTATATATATGTAGTATATTATGTACAGCGAAATCAGAAGTCAGCCACTCTTTTTGTTTTTCGCCCAATAATAAAGAAATGCAAATGCGAAATAATAACGTAACTTTTCCAACTGACAGTAGCAAGTACTGTACTCGTACAGCGGAAAAAAATTCCTTTCTATAGAGTAAGGAAAACAAAACAAAAAGCGGAAAGCAAGCAACAACAAAGATGACTAAATAAAGTCCCTGATATGTACAAGCTTTTTATATCTAAATACATGATACATATAGAATACGAGACGACCTTAGAAAATAAACTCGGAATAATTATAAGTACAGTGGTTCAGTAGTTCAATATCAATCGATTTACTACAAAAAAATGTATTTATTGAATTTGATTATTTTATTCTGCACGGGTTTTACAATTACCTACGTATTATTGCAATGAAAACATCACATAATCAATGAATTTGCAATTTAAATACTTAACTTATGACGTTAGGACAGAGAAGCTCCGCGATCAATAATTTAATTAATTAGGCGATTAATAGATTATGCTTGTGGGATAGGAAAGGAATGAAGGGGTAAGCGTTTAATATTCGGTACTTGCCATGAACTTGAAATTGAAGCACTAAGTCTATAATATCGAACATTACTGACACAATTATTAATTATTCAGGAAGTGTTTATTCTTAGGTTTTTCATTAATGTTTTACTGTCACGTAATTTATGTTTTGGTTTGCTACAAACTTTAAAATATTTTTTTGACATTTTAAGTGGCTAAAAATGATTAATTTCATACAACTTTATAATAATACTTGTGAACTTGCAAAATTAAAAAAATTAAGTCCTTTTTGGCGAAAAAAGAAATTACTAGGTGTCTTTAATTAAATTTAACGTTGTTAAAAACTAATAGTATAAAAATTTTGAAAATGCATGTTTTTTTAATTTTTAGAAATATCAAATAATTAATATTATTATTTTAATAATTGATATTTTAATATTATAAAATGATTTTGTTTATTTTAAAGAAACCTCGTTGCTTTTATTAATTTAAAAATTGATTGAAAAAAAAATGGTATCAAATGATTTTATATCACTTTACAATATTTTTACATCAATAACTAATGTTTTAATAGTTTCGTCACATAGAAAAAACATTGTTTTATTTAATTAAAAGAAGAATTTAAAAAGCATTGCAAATTAATTCAAAAAATAAAAATATTTGAAAATCATTAAAAATAATCATTAAAAATGTGCATTTTAATTATTTCAGATTACATCGCTCGTTACGGAAGGATGTCTGAGGATCATGCAAGATCAAAGTTTTGGCAAATTTTATCTGCAGTCGAATACTGTCACAATCGTAACATAGTACATCGAGATTTAAAGGTGAGTCCCGACAATCGGAAAATTTTATATTTCTTTATTATATTTTATAAAGAAATCGATCAATTCGCATTAGTTAAATGTACCGTAAACATCTTGCAACGAGTGCGCTCGTTACAAAATATCCTTCGGGATCATTTGTGACGTCTGAAATTACTTCGGATCGAACGGTCAAGGAAAAGAATAGACCTCGGAAAAAACAATGCGACACAACATAAGTTTCCAACAAAATACCTAAAAGAAAAACAGATCAAGAGTTTCAAGTTCAAGTTCTTATTTAAAAGAAGTAGAAAAACAAGACACTGCAAAAAATTAATAACTTCAACAAAAAAAAAATCCTCAAAGTTAAATTGAATTTTCCCCGGCAAAATGAAAATGTAAAAAAAGAATCAAAGAGTCTATTTAAAAGTGTAACTCAGTATAGAAAAGTGGACACTTGATCTTGAACCGCGTTAGTGGCCAACACTTACTTTGCGGCCCGGTTTACTGTAAGTGTACACAGCGAGTGACGCCGCCGTCGCGACGCAATCGATCTCCGTAATTCCTCCGCTGTACCTATCTGACAATGACGTCACTACGTTGCCCACACACAGTGGGCGCTTACATTTGAATATATTCGATGTATGCTAGAAAGCTTTTACCACTTTCTATACACGTTGCCTTCGCCATTGTATAATCTCTCGATTCTGTATTGAGAATTGAGACCTGCAAATCTGTGTTACCCTCTATCTTCGTCCGCTACATTTTCATTTCTCCAACGTCCCTGATACAGTTAAACCGTACACCCAGTTGATCGCCTACGGGATTTTCCTTAAA
>JASKGO010001663.1:0-18017 GCA_030556065.1 Holobus sp. GC000080
CCGGAAGTGCCGCCATCTTGAAAATATTTTAGAAAGATCCGTCCGGTAGGGATACGGTTATAACCAAATTTTCAAATTCATAACTCTAATGGGAGCTTCAAACTCGTTAGGGTATGCTTTAAATCAATCACCCTGTATATTAAAAATATTGTTTTGTTTTTATGGATATATCGGTTCTTATAAAAATTGCTTGATAAGTAATAAAATGACAGGGTTCCTAAACTTACTCTAAAACCTGGATTTATATTATCTTCATTATAACATTTAAAATTATTGGAGTATGTTACATTTTTTGGACGTTCAGCTCAGCTGAACCGCCCAGCTCGCTACCTTCAGTTCCTTGCTCTTTCAAAATTTGGAAAAAATGGAATAAATCTCGGGTTTTACTTGGACGCCATTTTAGGATTTTTTACCCCTAAAGAAATTAATCAACTCCTTACTTTTAAGTCGGCTGCAACTAAATTTCTCTTTATTTTATTTTTATTTCTTTGGCCATACCGAGAAACATTTTTGCTTAAACTAAAAATCAAAAAAATTGCAAAAAAAAAACAAATTCAAAATATTATTTGAAAATGCATCATTTAAAACTTTTTATTAATCTTTGATTTCACAATTTAAACTTTATAATTTAGATAATTTTAATAAATCACTGAATTCTGAAATCTTTAAAAATTGAAAGTCCCGTTAAATTTATTTTCAAATGATAGGAAAGAAAAAAAAGTATTTAAACCTAAATAAACCAAGTGAAATAAAACAAAAGACAGAAGAAGAAGATGATAAAAAAAAAAGAAACAAAACAAAACGAAGAATTGAAAGAGTTTGTATAGTTGGATGGGAGCGAGATTAAGTGGGAAATTGAGATAAAAGTATTAGGATCGTGAGGATTTTCAATTTGGATTTCTCAAAGTTGAGGTTCCCGTTATTTTTTAGCAGCTTCCAGTGGTGGAAACAGTGTGTGTGTTCGTCTGTGTGTGTGTGTGTGTGTGTGTGTGTGTGTGTGTGTGTGTGTGCAGCGACGTATGCCAAAACAACCCTCGTCGTCCTATCGATAGGATAGGGGCGGCGGTGGCAGCGGTGGCGCGGCGTCGAGATGAAGAAGTGTTGGAAGACACTTTCGCCCGTTTTGGCGTGTGAGGCGGCACACATGTGTGGCCGTCAGAATAGGGTCGCCTTCGTTGTGTCTGTATGCGCGACGCTAAGAAGAGTAAAGAATAGACAGCAGGAGAGAAGAGAAGGGTATAGTGGAGTAGCAGTAGAGGGTAGAGAGCAAAGAGCGAAGAGAAGAGAGAAGGCCCTCCTTCGTCGTCGTGATTAGCAGTGCTATCGGGCGCCGGGGATCGGCCGTTAGACTGTGCCCAAAGTCTTAATTAAATCTGCGAGAGGAAGGAAAGCACTCTCTCCTATACCATCCTAATTGATTGGCGGACCTGCGATTGCTTCCCTTAAAATTGTTCTCCGTCTTTCTCCAGTCCGCTGTCTTTGTGCGGACAACGCGATTTCGGTGTCGTTCCGTTCGATTCAATGTGACAGCTAAAAGATTAAAATCTTCCGCTTCTCTCTCTCTGCCGCCGCTGTATCTCGGACATTTCAGACATCGACATGTCCAATATTTTATATAGCAGACATGTCAAGGCACAAAACGACGGACTCTTCTAGCATGACTTTTAATGACTTTCCTTTTTTCTCCCTCTTTCTTTCTCTCTCTCTCTCTCTCCCTCTCTACATATCTCCATTTTTCCAACATATGTATTGTAGTTAAAGATAACAAAAAAAGCATCTACAAAGATGATTTGTTCATTTTTTGCTTACTGCTTTTGTGTTGTGAATTGTTTCTACTGAATTGCCAATTTATTTTTCCAGTTGATTGATATCAATTTTAAATATACTGTTTGGCAATTTGATATTTGAAATAAAAAGTTTAGCAAGATGTCTCATGAACTACTAATTGAAATTTGAATCTAATCACAGTGTTGTACTATAAAATATTATATATTACACTTTTTTTTAAGTTCTTCAATTAAATTTTAACTTTAAGTTTTTTAATTACAATGGTAAACAATGTTTTTTTAAGTTAACTTTGAAATGATTATTTTGTTGGTTGTCTCATCTTCATTAAAAAAATATTTACTACAGTTTTAAAGACAGAGATTCAGTTAAATGGACCAAAAGGGGCAGAATTTTATGCCCAACTCAAACCCGTTTAAAACCATCAGATATATGTCTTCGTTCCAGAATTATCCAGAAAAAATCGACAATTTGTTTTTATTCTAGGAAAATTAGCATGGAATAAATTTTAATAATTAATTCTAAGAAAACTTATTAAGACAGATAAAAATAAATAATTGTTCCTAATAGATATTTTACAATTCTGTTTAAATAATTTTACAAAATTTCAATAGCTTGCTTGAGGTTTGAGAAAAAAGTCTTATTTTTCATTTTTAATGTCAATCTTAGTAAATCACAATGATCCCTGATGTGAAATGTTTTTTTCAATGATATATTATTGCTTGGTGGCATCTGTATTTTCAAAATTTGATAAAAGTTTGATTCTATAAAATATGATTTACTTTGAACAATTAATTGATAATAATCAAAAAAAGAAAGACACATGAGGTCGCTAGAAAACCAAATAATAGAATTAAATTTAAATAAACTCATTTAAATTAATTCAAAAAAGAGCTTATATTTTAATCAGAATTTTTTATTGTTCTCTATAAAAATTTAAATTTTATTCAATATCCGATAAAACTATATTTTTGCCGAATATTATTATGGTAATAATGAAAATATTCAATAATTTAATTAAAAATTAAATTACCAAATGAACGTATAATGGAATTTAACGTTTCACTCATAAAACGAGCGACAAAAACATTTAGCAAATTCCTTTAATTTTTCATTCCATTAAACACAAAAGAAAAATTCCCTGGTGAAGGCAATATAAAAAAAAAAGAGTCAGAGTAACAATTTTAATGACAGCGACAGCAGCAATAAAAAGCAAGTCTTAGATATTACCGAAAGAAAGAAGGCTTTAGACTGTATAGATGTCGTCGAAATATCGCGCCTGATATCTGCATGTATCTGTTGGTCTTATCGAAGGGTGAGTTTATTTATAAGTGCGAGCCCATCGGTGTCTTTTACGACTTTCGAAAAGACTGCTGCAGCGAAATGCGTACGTTTTTATGACGAGACGCAGACGACGACGGCAAAGTCTGCCGCGGCTTATCTTTCGCTTCGGCAGGGCACACATTTCATTTATCTTCTTCACGGCTGACTGGTGCCACTCGGCGGCAATGGCGGTGGCGGCAGGCGGCGGCAGCAAAAGTAGCATCTACAAGTGCGGCCGCTACCAAGAACGAAGAACGAAGGTATGACCGACCGGAAGACGCTGTCCAGCCACAACCCTATCGCAATTTTTCCCCCGATTCTTCTTGTACACTCACCACTCGCTACTTACACCATGCACAAGTGACGCTCACTGCTAGTTGCTAGCTGCTTGCTGTACCTGTCCAATGAAGGATGGATATCATTCGTTTCCTTACATACATATCAATGCAAGTGCTGGTGCTGGTGTATGGCAAAGTGAAGTGAACTCATACACTGATGCGGCCACGTATAATACTCCCGAGGTGGATTTACGGAAATCTCTCTTTCGGCTTGAAATCTCCGGAACGGAATCTCTCGTCAAGTCTCTCTCTATTCACGGCGACTTCAATTTAAACGCACGACGAAAGAAGAAACATCTCCCTCAAAGAATAGATAATTCGAATTGGCTTTTGGTGATAATGAAATTCGGGAACGGCACTCGATGATTGCGCTTCAGCCAGACAGAGACACATCCAGCAGCGGGAGCAGTGCGGATATATTTCACCCGAAAGCTCCATTTGCCTTAAACACTTATGTGTGCCGAGCCACACTGATGCCCAGATTTTACAATTCTATTGCTTCCGTTTTAGTTTGTTCTGTTTAAAAGCACAAGGATAAATTTAATTCAAAATATTTGTGGAAAATTTATTCTATTGAGGTCACCATGGGGATGAAGTGTCATACTTTGGTATGTACAGAACAAAGCGGATTTTTTTTTTGTAAGGAAAACTTATTCTGAAAGCAATTGAAAGACAAAAAATACTTTTTAAAATTTCACAATCCTTTTAACAAAATTGGGGCTTTATTAGAAGATGGAATTTTTTACAGTTTATCGGTAAACATGATTTTTGAGTCAGGGCACTTTATATGCAATTTTAGGCTATTTTTTATTAGTAATAAGGGAAAAACAGTTTTTTTTTTTTTTTGACAAAACTTTTCTTTTGTGGAAGGCAGAGCAATATTTGGAATTCTTAAGAAAATGGTCGATTTTTTCGTAATTTAATTATATATTACGGTCAGATATAATTTTTGCTCAACTCAACTCAACTCAATAAAAAACTCTGTTTTTTTATTCAAAAATAATAACTATTAATAGACTAATATTAAATTAATAAAAATTTGATAAAAAATTAATATTTTTAATGATTTTCTGAACTAATCAATGTATAGTTTAATTTTCACTATCAAGTTAATGGATTTATTCTTTTTTATTAAAATCCATAGGAAAATTTAATTTATATCTATTTGGTTTTCTGGAAATACTTCATAAGACGTGGGGTCCGCTCTTATAACAAAGTAAAGAGGTATCTTGGTAACAATTGTGCCTCATTTATGTCAACTTTTCTCAAAAATGACCGCTTCGATTTTTTTCGTTTTTACTCACAATGTGTAGAGCATATTATTCTTCATTCAAATCAAAATTCAAATATCATTTATGTCTTTTTTGTTTTCCGGAAACAATTTTTAATTGCGCGGAGTTACTGCCCTAGGGCAAGGACAGTAATTAAATAAAATTTTCTCAAAAGTCACTGTTTCAATTTTTAAACTTTTACTATTAATTTATAGGGCCTATTATCCCTTATCAAAATCCAAAATAAAATATTGAGAATATTTTTTCGGTTTCGTGGAAATAATGTTTAAGTGCGAGGCTTCCACTCCAATAGCTCTTGGTTAACATAAATTATATTTATCGACGTAAAACAGGTAAAAGCTAACTTTAAAAGCTAAGACTGGATATTTTAGGGACTTTTAGATTTTGCCATTTTTTGGCTTCAGAAAATTTATTATTTTAATTAAAATTGAAAATGATATTACACTATTTACTCGTATTTAATCGCATTGGGCAGTTTTCCGGGTTTGAGCTTGTAAACAAAAATATAGTGTTTGGAAAGTATTAATTATTTTCTGCCACATCCGGTTATTGAAAAAGTCGCTCTCTTATTTTAAATGGAAGTTCTCTATTTCTGAGTACCCTCAGTATATCACAGAATACTTATTTTCCTTTGTAACTCACGACAGATAAACAGTTAACTTAATTAATGTCGGTTAATAATATTCAGGGTGGCTAGATAAGAACAAATATTTGAAAAATTGCAACTGTAAGCGAAAGTGTAGGTGTAAGTCAAATCTCATCCATCTCGACTAAATATAAGTGCGACAATTTTACGTCAGATTAGAGTGACTTTTTGAACACAATCAGTCTCCAAACAATCGACTTATAACTGAGGGGATTTCAGACCGCATAATTATTCGCAATAAAGGTAATAATTGGCCGCCAAATTCTTGGAATTGACGTCTTTAGAGTAATTTCTCTGGGGATTTTTGGACAACAAAGTACATAGCAATGCTTCTTAGACAACACAAGATTTATTCATAATATTCGAATAAAAATTTGGAGCTCCAAACTGGAGGATTGAAAAAAATGTTAATAAAATTTCGTTTTTCTTGTATTAATGTATCAACTGAAGCATTTCTATCTAATTCCTGATGTTCCAACCATTTTTTTTTTTTTATTAAAAATGAATAATGAACACTTTACTATCTAAAAATTGATTTATTTACGTTAAATAATAATAATGAGCTATTCTTAGGATTTATTTATTTAATTTGTTATAATTAAAAATCAAATCTGCATTAATTCTGGAGTACAATTTTTGTCTTTTTAATGATTGCTATTTTTTATTAAAAAAAAAAAAGAATAATTTCTTATATTAATTTTCATATTAATGGAAATGTCTTTAGTAGCCAACGCTTTTCTGATTTTATGTGTTATTTACATGAATAGAATGGTAATTTCTCAAAAAAGAAATTAGAAAACTGATGGCCAATCCTGCTGGTTGGTGAACCTAAAATCGATTGCATTGTTATTGCACTTATTTCCTCGGGACGAAACCAAAGCGGAAAATCAGGAGTGTTTAAGCGCCAGCGGGAGCGAAATAATAGATTAGGAAGGATCAGTGAAAGCTTAAATAGATACTAGAAATGCATCGTGTGGTTTCCGGCGTCCGACTATCCCGCAATCTTGTTTTATGTTCGCAAATGCTAAAGTCACAGATTTCGGTGGCAAAGTGAACCGATTGGATTCACACTAATGCATCCTATATAGATACTCTTACCGCAGCAACAGCAGCAGCGGCAACGGCAGCGGCAATATCGACATTGTCGGAGTGGCGCGGCAGGTCGAGGGTGCCGCTGGTGGAGGTGGTGGTGGCGGCGGCGGCGGCGGTGGCATAATTAAGGAATGTTGGGTGCGACTCGCGAACTCTTACTAATTGAAATTTGCATGGATATTGTTTTGTCTTGATAGTGCGGAGTGTGCGGAGGGTGCGAAGAACGATCTTCTCTTTACCTACATCCCTTATCGTGCACGCATCTACGCCTAAATGAATGAAGAGGGTCGTCAAGAGGATATTAGGACCTCATTTCTTCGAGGGCTCCCAAAAATTTCATTCCAAGTATACTGAGAGAGCGACGATCTTCCTTTATATCTGATTTTCGCGCGGTAATTTGCTTTCTCGGCACTACTGATCGCCCATAAATGGTTTCTGTTGTCATTTTTATGTTCCTTTTTTATTTAGGTTTTTAAAAAGTTCGTATTTAAATAAAGCTGGGATAAGTAACTTTATTCTCATTGTATTTGAAACCACTCCATCGTTTGGTACTTTTCTAATTAAAATCTCAAAAATTAACAGATAAATCAGATAAATTTAAAAAAATGCGTTATTTCTATGTTATACGAGTATCTTTTATAGTTCGCTTGACATCTATGTTCTCAACTCAAACCCGAAAAACTGTCCAATTCGATAAAAAAGAAATAGTGTAATATCATTATTAATTTTGATCTGTAACTTCTTAAGCAAGAAAAATTGCAAATCACATTATACATAACACAGGGGAATAAATTCTATTTTAGTTTCTGTTTTAACGCATGAATTCCTCAACAAAAGTCCTTAAAATATTCATTCTTAGCTTTAAAAGTTTGCTTTTACCTGTTTTGCGCCGATAAATATAATTTATGTTAACCAAGGGCTTATTGGAGTGGAAGCCACGCACTTAGAAATTATTTCCTGGAAACCGGAAAAATATGCATAATATTTTATTTGGGATTTAGATAACGGATAATGAGCCCTATATAAATCAATAGTAAAAATTTGAAAATTGATAAAGCAACTTTTGACAAAAATTGATTTATATGTTGCACTCGCTCTAGAAAAGGACACCGCGCATCAAAAAAACATTTCCGTAAAATGAAGAAGACATTAATAAAATGTTATTTTTGATTTTGTTAAAGAATAATATGCTCTATAAAATCGGAGTGAAAACTATAAAATTAAAGGGGCATCTTTTTATAAAAATTGACTTAAATATTATAAAGATGTTAAAAGCATACACTTTTCATATGCTACAAAAATGTACCCCACACTTTAAAAAAAAAATTGTTTCAAGAAAACACAAAAGAGATAAACAAAATTGAACTTTTTGATTTTGATAAGTAATTAGACACTCTATAAAATGAGGGTAAAAATTAAAGAACATAAAAAATCTAAAGGGTGACTTTTGAAAAAAGTGAAAAGTTGACATAAATAAGGCATTCTTTGAACATAAGCAGTGATTGCGGACAGACACTACGAACTTAAAAATTATTTCCGGAAAACTGGAAAGAAACAAATGATATTATCCCAGGTGTTTAGATAAAAGCCAACATATCCTATAAATTAATACTGACAATTAAACAGCACAACGAAAATATATTGCGCGACAACAATTGGGATTTAATACAACAAAGTAAAAAAAAAAATGAGAATCGTAAAAACATTAATTTATTTTTTGTTGCTTCTAGTTTCTGCTGAATTTTTACCAAAAATCTTTTACCACCTACCTTGATAGAAATAAAACACTAGGCTAATGACATAATGTAAAAAAGAAGTCTGCATGGCATTGTAAATGAAGATAATTCGAAACTAAACATAAGATTGAAGATCATAAGCACTTTGTTATTTAATTTATTTAATTTATTAAAGCTTAGATAACTTATTTAAGAAAATTTAATAATACAAACTGTCAACAAAAAGTTTAATAAATTTTCATCTAGTAAACAAAGTAACTCAATTTTGATCAATGTTCTAAACCACTATCTGCTATTGAATTTTCAACAAAAAATAAAACTTATGCAAATTTATGAAAATAAACCTATTAGTTAAAAAAAACGTAAATATTAATAACTAGAGGGATGTAAGTGACAAATAATTGGAGCACCACCTAAATTAGGGATGATACTTGAAACAAAAAGACGCTTAAAGAGTTCTCACGAAATCTGCAAAAATATCAAAGAACATTTCCAAAATTGCAAATTAATATTATAACGATGAGAAACTATTGCGACAATAAATATACTTCCCAACAGAAACAACAACTGCAAAATTTACCAAATGCTAATCATAAATATTAACAATAAACGCAATTTAACAAATTTGCTAAGAATATATATTAGAATGAAATATAATTAATTAATATAATAAATATTCAAAATATGAGTTACTTTCTTACAGACCCAAAAATCAAGTTGACTAGTACGGAGTATTTAAATCTCTTGCAAATCGAGTCTCAATTGTCACAACTTTCTTCTGACAAAGACCTACTTCACGTATTACCCGCTAAGACAGCCAAGGTTACTGGCAGCGTGCTACCTGCAACTGATAAATTAATTGATTGCTGATTAATATACCTTGGAGACTGCTGGAGAAATAATTGATCTGCTTCGGCTCCCATATGACAAAAATATCTAAGCGATAACTTATTTCAATTTTGTAATACTTACTTATTTCCTGAACTTAATAATAATTAACTGATACAAGATATTTGGAAAAAATGAATTAAATCCTTAATAATTGCAACTTATGCGACTTTTAGAAAGATAGTAGAAAAATAATTTAAATTAATGAGACAGTAATAATTAAATAGGAGTTCTTTAAAAGTGTCATTTTTTATATGAACATGTTATCAAATTATGTAATACAGTATCTTCTTTGTACAAGAATGATAATTTACCAACTATTTAAGAACTTTTTGAACTTTAAACAAAGTTTTGAAGGAAAATGTGCTTGGAAAATTGCATCAGCACCTATTTCTAAGCCAATATAGAAGAGATTTTTACATTAACTATAAAACACTTGTGGAAAACTTAGTTATAATACTTGATTTTTTATTAAAAATGAAACTATTCAATTAGAAAGCCCGATTAAGTAACGAAGTAACGGCTAATCTTCATTAATATAAAAATAGAAACAACAGAGTTAAATCTGGTGAAAATAATTAATCAGCATAAAAGAGGCAAATGAAATTAAGTGCTTTGCAAGTCAACAAGAACTATACTAAAGTTAATAGTGTGAAGAAAGTTGCAGCCTGAGGGAAAACGAAGGCAGGAAAACAGCTTTTCGTTATGGTTATATACGCATAGAGTGAAAAGGACAACATCGTTAGTGTCAATTTATGTGTGCCAGAATTGCGATTAAAAGCTGCCGAGCAGCACCAGCAGCAAAGAAAGAGGGTAAAATTAGCAAAGATACATTAAGTATGGACGAAGATGTATAGATATCGGCAGCGTTCAAATTGACGGATAAGAATGTGATAACTGGCGTAGTATTTTCCGAAAGTTATAATTACTAGCTAATTAGGTTTGCGCTTAGTGTACGCCGGGACTGGAGCGCGATTTCTCAGAAATTACATTAATGCCGGTCGGGAAAGCCCCTTGAGGAAAACTACCAGTATCCTAACCGGTTCTATAAGGGCTATATCTTTAACACAAAGAACTTTTATTTGTTTTCCCTTTTTCGCGCTGCAACCTTTCGCTATATTACCATTTTAAAGTGCTAAACTCAAATTAAACGATTCCATTTTTTTTCTCTTTTTCTGTTTCAGCTTCTCTTTCCATTTGCCATTCTTTCCGTCTTTCTCATTTCGGTTTTGTTTTTTCACTTACTTTTATTTTATTAGCATTTATATTGAAACTATGCACTTACTCTTGGTTATATTAAGTTTTTTTTTTTTCAAGTTTAAGGTGTTGTTGAGAAGGTAATGGTTGGCCGTTCGAAGACTGAAATGCTAAAACTTTAAAGTTATTTTGCTCTGAAGGTACTGCTCATATTCAGTTGGAATATGAAGAAGCTTGTGCATAATTAGATTATTTTTTAATGGTTGCTTTTGCATCATTTTGTCAGCAACTTTAGTTACTATTATAAGCCACTTTTAAAAATCTCAATATTTTTAAATCTTAAAATTTCGGCAACATTGGAACTATATTAATGTTTTATTTTTCTCAAATTGAAATTACTTTTAAAGTTCCGTTTAAAAATAATTGGTATATTTAAAATATTCTAATGTTTTAAAATTAACTTTAAGAAAATATTATAAATTTCTTAAATTAAAAGAATTCTTGAAATTAGAAGAATTTACTTATCCTAGTGAAGGCGCCGGGTACTGATGAGATTTCTAATTTACTTTTTCTTTTAAAGTTTCTCCATTTGTAAAATGCTGCTAATTGAATTAAAAAAAAATAAAACTTTATAATTTTGTATTTTACTATTTGAATGTTATATTAAAATGGTTTTCTTTTTTACTATACTTCCAAAATAAATACTAAAAATCCAAATTTTCTTTATTCTAGAAGAATACTTTATTTTTCAACCCTATTATAAATTCAATTTCGATATTTCAGAAAAAAAAGGTTGTAGTTAACTTATTTTTTTCAAAATATTTTTTTAATCTATGTATATTAATTGTCCAAATTTAGACCTTAAAAAATCATAGTAACCAAGTGAATTTTAATGATTTATTATCATTTCATTGTTTTTTTTTTTTGTAAGTTGCAAATTGCAATTTTATTTTAAAATGTATTTTGCATTAAATTTTTTTCTGGTACCCTTGGTATTTGTAGAACATAGAATTATCCTTAAAATTGATTCTTGTTAGATTTTTTAACAAGACAACATTTTTTCAAAAGGACCTGAGATCTTTAAAGATATAACGAAAAAAATGTTCTAAAATTGTTTTGTCTCAATTAGAACAATATTTAAGAAGAGATATTTTACCACATCTGAATATCGTTAAAAAGTGTGATTGGAGAAAGAATAATCTTTGTATTTATTACCATTTCTTCAAAAATGACTTTGTATAAGGGAGGGTTTAATAGCGCATAACTTTTTTTCTCATTTTTTGGACTCTAAGGGCAATTCCCAGTACAAAAACAAACCTATAATGGAAAATATTTTTTTTAAATAAACTAATAATTAACCTCTGCCTCTTAGTTCTAAATAATTTCCTGAGCTAAATTCTTGAAACACAGAATTTACTTTTATATAACATATTTCATAGCTCATAAAATTAAGGGTGGTAAATTGTATTTTAATACTAAATTCTTAAAGAATATACCTCATCGACATAAAAAAATAAAACACAGCACCCATATTTGTGAGAATAAAGTCAAATTATTATTAATTCTTTTTTTTTATATATAATTCTATCAGCCAATACAATTAAATGAAGAAAATTCAATATAAATATAAAGAAATTAAAAAAAAGTTTTACAATTTTATGGAAAAACTACTTGTAAAACTATTTTTTATTGGGGCAGAAACTGTATAAATGGCTATAGTAAAAATTGATTAATCAAATTTACTTTTGCACCCCACAAAACTTAATATATTTGTAGTTTACTATTCGAAATCGTATTTTAAATTGGTTTCGCTTTTAAAATACTTCTGAAAATAAATAAAAATTTAAAGCATTTTATTTTTATTTTTGAAGAAAAACATTGTTTCCATTATTTTTCAACTCCATTATAAATCTAGTAAGTTAATTTTAATAATTTATCATTTCATTTTTTTTTTTTATTGTAAAAATATCCCAAGGAATATTTAAAGTTTAAATGTTTTTTCACAAAAATTTGGGCGCAGTATTTTTTGAGGCGGCTAGTGATTATTTTAGAAAACAAAAAAAAGTTTGACAGAAAAAGACTAGTAAGTATACTAGAAATTTGATTGAATCTCTGGTAGCAAGATTGGCAAAAAGGGAATCATTAAGTGCGCGTAATTATCGCAAAATGCAAATGCGTACAGTGCATGCGATGCGATGCGAAGGTAAAGGTTTTAATTGGCCCCAGAGCAACCTCCAATTAGTGCAAGTAAAAACTCGAATCCTCCAAAGTGAAAATTAACCGTTAAACCTTCGTTCCACTATACTATACCATACTTCCCTCCCTACATATACATATAACGACGATAATAAAATCCGCACTCGCTTGTTTTTATCTCCCCTTTTAAAGAATACTTGCAGTGATTAAAGCAATGGAGAGCCGGGGCTATAGCAGAGCTGAACTGAGCTGAGCTGAGCTATAGTTTACTTCGTCTTTTTTGTCCTCGTCGCGCGTTCCTAATATGTATTATTTAAGTTAAGCTTTCCTTTTTGTTGCATGCACACCACCAAGCCAAGACACAGGACGCGCAAAACTAAGGCCCCATTGTATATAATAAATGTATATGAAAAGGGATCAAATTTCTTGTTTGACGACACAAAGCTTCTTACTATGTAACTTCCTTCCGACCCATTATCTTTTCCCGTATATGACAAAAGAAATCACTTTAGGGTTTCCTTCTTACTTAAAATATGATGTCTATTTCTTCATGCGTACGTCGAGGATAGATAGTGAACGCGATAGCGTTACCGCTGCACGTTGCCGCCACGGCCCTAGTGCCGATCACAATTTATTGTATAGCTATAGCTAGCTACATTGTAGAACAAAGGCCCTAATATTGTCTATTGAAGGATATACTTCTAATATGCTTCACAACGTTTACTTTTTCTTCTCCTTTCTGCTCTTCTATTCTCTTCTCTTCTCTTGCCTTCTCTGGCCTTCTCTGGCCTTCTTCCCCTTTTACGTCGGTTACCAAGTTTGCGGGATTCGATTTGCGATTTTCAGACCTTTTATTTTATGTACGATATGTACATTCAACAAACCCTGAAAAAATTCTTAATATATGAAATCGTTTTACAAAATAAAAATGCGAACATTTTTTATTAAAAAAAATGCACCAATAGATTTTTTTTATTGTTGTAATTTTGATTTTTAATTATTTTTAATACAGAGAAAATTTGAAAAAGGTACCTCAACATTTTATTACATTAAAATATTAGAATATTGTTCTTCTCTGCAGAGTACAGGGTATTCGTTTTTCAGCTTAGGGCATTTGTTTTGGGAGAACTATTGCACATAGGCGATTTTTTCTTTTTGCTTTCATAATTATTCCCAATGCCCCACTTACTTAAAATATTTTCAGCCCTTGAACACTTCCGGTTATACCGGAAGTTGATATCAACTTTGATATTTTAAATGGGACACCCCAATCTTTATTTCCTATTTAGATTCGTTTTTACAATTAAAAACGATTTTGCAAAAATGTTTTTTTTTCTGTTAGGTCTACTTTTCAAGGTATAGCCGATTTCCGGTTACTTTTGTAAAATTCAGTGTCTCATTTAAAATATCAAAGTTGATATAAACTTCCGGTATGACCGGAAGTGTTCAAGGGCTGAAAATATTTTAGGTAAGTGGGGCATTGGGAATAATTACGAAAGAAAAAAGAAAAAATGGCCTATGTGCTACAGTTCTTCCAAAACAAATGCCCTAAGCTGAAAAACGAATACCCTGTTATCGGTTAAGTAGTCTCCGAATGAAACTCCTAAATGTTTGAAGATAAATTTTTCAATTCTTCCAATCATAACCAATAGAAATAGTTATTCAGAATAATATAACTTGGAAAATTTCTGTGAGGCACGAGAAATTCGACACATCTTATGCAGTCAAGTTTTTTCTTAATATTATAGAAAAGTATATAATTTTAAAATTCTATTAAAAAAAAATTAATACAAAAACAATCAAAGACAAGTATTGATATGTTATATATTATATTACTTTGAATAAGTTCAATTTTTTCCTTGCTTTCAAATATTCCCAAAAATATAGTTAATGATGACGTAATTACTAACTAATGTCACACCGACAAACCAATAGAAAATTCTGGAAAATTCTATCCAAAGAATTTTTCTTAATTTTCCAAATAATTATTAATTAATGTTTGAAAATGTATTAAATATAAGGCTGTCAATATAGTATAGAGATGTGGAGCTTTAATAAACCAAAAGCCATAGAATATTGATAAGTATGGCATTCCTTTGGTAACAATGATACTTTAGTGTAAACATAATCATAATTTTAGATAATTTCGATCAATTCCATTGCATATGCCTGTAATTATGACTTTGATATTACAAAACCAAAATTGCATTGTATGTAATGAAAATGGTGTCCTTTAAAAGCTCTATTAAATGTTGCTCTCTCTCTCTCTGTATAGATTAGTTTATTATTGTAATTATTTAATAAATATAAAATAAAAAATCTTAATATTGATTTGTCAAGTATGAAAATATCTTAAAATAAATTCAAAAAGATAGGTGTTTTTTTTTAAGTATCCCGTTCATTGGACAATAAATATTTTTGCTTAAATTTTAATTTATTGTACAAATTGAGTTTCGTATGAAAAATGATTTATAAGTCGTTAACATTCGGAGGCAAATTTGCTGATACACTCTTTATTTATAATTAATAACATTGTTAAATCCCTTAAATATTTTACAGACACTTTTATCAAATAATCAAAACAGGCTAAGATAGTTAATAATTATTATTATGTCGCCAAAAAAAAATTACCACAATCAACTATGGTTTCCATTAAAAATAAAATAAAAAAGTTTATTTTCTATCTTAAAACTCTTCTATTGAAATGAATTCTATTGAAATTTTGGTGAATTATTTATTGTATAGTAATCTAAAATATATATTAGGAACCATTATTGATTTTCTTCTAAATCAAATAATTTTTAGGGAATAAATTATCAAAAATATGGACGATTTTCAGTTTTTTTTTTTTTTCTGGATAATTCGAAAACCAGGAGACAGATCTGATTTTTATAAAAAGATACAAGTTGGGCGTAAAATTCAGCTAATTTTTGCCCATTTAAACCTATCTCTATCTTTAAAACTGTAGAAGTTACCCACGTTACTTATATTCGGATTGAGAAAATGGACACCTTGTTTATAAATTTGAGTTAAAAACAGTCTCTCTTCTTGGGCTAGATGAATTTTGGATCACCTTGCATAATATAGATTATTAATATTGTTATTTTTTTTTTGTATAAACATTCAAATATCATAAAAATAAACAAAATCAAAAATTTGTTAAATAATGATTAATTTAATTTTTTTGTTTTTGCCCGGCGCCTTCACAACGGTCTGTATATAAAATAGAATACCACCGAAATATATCTTTAAATTAAAGATTTTCGGGCTCACTTAAGAATTATTAAAATTATTTATGAAAGTACCTTTTAAATATTAGGCACATGACCATACATTTAAATTTAAAACACAAAAAAAAAACAAACAAAAAAATTGTAAAGTGAATAATAATAAAATGGTAATTGATGTCAGCGGATTTACTTTATAACGTATTGCGGGAATTTGCAAGCAATCTTTTATTGTATTTATGTGCTATATATATCTAATAGGAGTGTGTATGTATGTGCAAAAGGGAGTGTGCAGGGACTGTATCTGAGTGTGTGTGTGTGTGGTTTGCGTGTGTGTGTATGAATATGCAGGAAAAGAAACGCCGACGAAGGGGAATCAATGGCTTTCCCTGATATACATCCACCCATTTCCTCTGTATATGTATACAGTATTCCACTGTGCGGTTGTACACGAGGAAGAAAAAAAGTTGCTCGCGAGTTTTGCCATTTTACTTTACTAATTCACTTAGTGAATTCTCATGGAAGACCAAACAACAAAAATACTTTTTTCCATTCATCCAGCCCGAAGACTGCCTGCGATTTCGCCGCTTTCTCAAGGAAATTTTTCATTTGCATTCGTCAGCATTAAAGTGAGATACTTCTAACTGATATAAAAAAAAGAAAGTTATTTTTTAATGCTTTTAAAGAGTCATCCTTGCATATTATACTTCATTCATTTCAATTTATGTATATTCTTCTTTTTGCCATTTGTATTTTTTTCAAAATTATTTTAGTTTTTTCTTATTTTACTTTTTTGGCGCGGAAAACTATTTTTTAATGTTCTTCGATAGATTTATGTATTTATTGTTAAGTAAAAGTGCTAATCGCAACAAAAAATATTTACACATCGCGAGATTAAACTAAAGCGCAAACAACAATAAACGTAAAACAAGTAAGCTGGATAATAAGAAGCTTCGTTTAGGAAAAATAGAAGGAAAGTGAATGCTTTCGCCATCTACGCTCAGAGCGTGCAACTAAAAATCTAACTTTTTATCCTGCTGAAACCCTCAGAAGCTCTAAAACGTGCGAAAGCTCAACACACTTTACACACGTACAAACACATCGCTAAAGTCCCTTCAGCTTCAGCCGCCGCCCCCTCCGCCTGCCGGTTCGCGCGTCGCGTACTTTTCCCGAAACTTTATTTAAGTGCTAATTCGTGTAACGAATTTAAATTGACGAAATTATTTATGAGCAATTCAAATGATATCGATTTTATAGCGGCCGCCGCTGTTAATGTAGGTACTGTAGGATGTATAAAGCCTCTTTACCGATGCACTCACACACACACACATGCACACACATGCGCACACACGTGCTGTTAATACAAATAAATCCCAGTTATGTAAACAAGACTTTTATGGTGACGTATAGATGATGCATGAAATCGTTTAAATAAAACTCATTTGTAGTGTACACGGCAATATACGGCACACATTTATTTGTTTAACGTTCGTCGCTTTTGCTAATTCGCGACTCGATTTTGTTTAAATGTTAATTCGAAAACTGCTGCTAGCAAATAAATTCATTTTTTGTTTTTAATTATCGCTGTTGGGTTTATTTTTCATCACTTTAAAAAGTGACAAAAACTTTATGCTTTTAATAAATTTTAAATGTTTTCGCTATACAGGGTGGTCATTGAGGAAATATTCGAAATTGAAAATAAAATGAAGATTCATTTTTATTTAATTTAAAATGCCTTAAAGTTAAATGCAATTTTTATTTAGTGCTTTTAGTGGCGATTCCTATTTGCTTGATATTTGTTTGTTTTTATAAATATTGTCATATGCACTCCTTTCATTGAAATTCCAAATTTAGTTTGCTTTTTTTTTTGTTAAATTTTATGCTGGGTGTCCACATTCTCAATCCGCTTATGGGTATCTTTTACAATTTCAAAGATTAAAGATAGAGATTTGGTTAGATTGTCCAAAATGGGCAGAATTTTATGCCCGACTTACTTAGTCGAATTTCCGTTTACAAAAAATTTGGTATTAATTGGTTCCTAAATTGTCCCAAAAAACTTAAAATCGTCGATTTCTTTAATAATTTACTCTTAAAAATCTGGCATAGAAAAAAAAAATAGATATACAGGGTATTTTTTTTTGCATCCCAGGGCATTTGTTATGGGGAAACCATAAAAGAAATCAGTTTGATTTTTTCACCATTACCAGTTTGGGCCAAATTCTAGGTCCCCTAAAATAGTCCCCACTTCCAGTCACTTCCGGTTATACCGGAAGTAAATGTCAACTTTGTTTTTTTAA
>JASKGO010001666.1:0-25263 GCA_030556065.1 Holobus sp. GC000080
ATACAGGGTGACACAAGTTTTACTACCACCCCTGCCATTTCTTTATTTACCAACCATTATCTACCAAATTTGGTATACTTACATAAGGCAACATTTCCAATTGGACTGGATAGTTGACATTTTTACATCACATTCACTTTTTTTCAGAATTTATTCATTAAAACTGAAACTTAAAAATCAATTATTTGTTGACCTGTGTAATTATTTCTGTTGTTTAACCTCTACTAACCTCGTTAATCTTAAAAACAAACTTAAAATTTTCACACCGTTTTATTCAAATGAAGACTTTATTTTTGCAGAAAAATCTATAGAATCGTATCAAGAATTGACTGAATTTTTGCTGTAACTGCACCGTCGTTCCAATTTCCAAACTCACGTGAAACCATGCTATTCAGCGGCTTCTTCTTTGAGCTTACGAGCATTTGTACACGCAAATTAAAAATAGACTCGAGCCTGAAATATCTTCTATTTGTAACGATTTCTCATTGAGTTAATTAATTTTGTTCTATTTTGAAAGCATCAGTTGGTTCGCAGCTCAGCAGTGAAAAAACTCGCATTAATCACTAGGAATTTATAAGCCGACTCTCTGTGTGTATACATATTGCATTATACGAAAGTATAGAGGAGGTATGTGAGAACAGCCGTTTTGTTACACTGTAAACAACCGGTAATTTAATAACTTTGCTCTAAAAGAATTTATCGCAATTAATCGCAGCGATTTGGTGTAGGTAAAAAAATCGGGTGCAAATACTCGATGATTTATTCATTGTTTTGTTTAAACTGCATTGAAGTTCTCTCGCTTTTTATTGACGTAACTTGTTTATGCACTTTGATAGGCTGCTACCTACACCATAGCAGCTCTATTAGAATTATGTAATGACAAAGTAAATAAATCAATGTGCACTTAGACAAACTGTTTGCGATGTCGATGTTTTTAAATGCATTCAATGCAGCAGCAGCAGCAATCCCATAGAAAATTGTTTTCTATTGAATCGGATGTTCGATTGGAGAAAAATTTTAAATTACTTCGTTGCTTTTCTCTCGCTGTTTTCTGAAGGAAAATATTTTATTTGGCCGTTTTCGTCGTTTATTATTTACTGCGCACTTTTACTTATCAATTTTTCCGACAGTTGCAATCAGTAGTGTTTCGTCATAACAACACGGAAAAAATGTTAAGGTGAAATTTGTTGTTTGCTCAAAGTGTTTTGAAATTTTCTTATCGGCAGTAGTTGCATTTTCAAAGCGAATGCATTTTTTTCTGCTAATTTTTTATTTATTTTTTATTTACATTAATTTGTTTAAACTTTAAAGTTGTTATTGGTAAAATATATTTGTTCGAATATATCAATACGGTTGCGCGTAAATTTAAGTTAAAATTTTGTTGTGGCAAAAAAGTGACCATCTTATCCAAATTGTAACAATCTGTATCGCAAAACAGTGAAAAAACTGCACTAAATAAATGTTCCGAAGTGAGCCATCATTAATCGGCATTGCGATTAGGGCGCAACGCTTCTCAATTAACATTTTATTTTAATTATTGGAATGTTTTCATTAGTACTGAGCTTAAGTGCTACTGAGAAATAAACTTGAGCCGAAGTAGTTTCTTGTAAAAAAAGTTATTGTTCATGACCAGCAGGTAACAGTAATGAAAAAAAAGGACACCAGCCGCATCGTAAAATATCTTTCGCGAGCATTTCCTTAAAGTTAAACCTATACCCAGTCAAAGCACGCAAACGGCCGATTCGTGCAATCCGGTTACATTGAAATGGCGAACTTTAAACGACTTGTAAACACATAATTCCGACGAATATTTTCAAATGGAAAATTTACTGCTTATAAAACCACCTACGCATTGACTTCGATTCCGGAGATACAATCCTATTGTTCTGACTCGGCGCACTTTTTTCCTGTTGTACCTCTCTGCAGAGCACCATACTTTTTGTAGAAGTAGTGTATCCATACATAGTACTCACATAACATTTGAGAATTAAGTAATTTTTGTTTTGTTTTAATTTTGTTCCATTTTTTTTATTTCTAAAATTTCTTTCTGGAAAAAAAATCAAAAAAAAATTTTTTTTTCGTTACTGTTTTCTTGTATTTTCTTTAAGATATTAAAAATCATAGAGATCAAAATTCAAGAATTGTTCGCCCTGTAGAAACTTGTTTGTAAACCCATCCTTCGAATCTCCGAAAAAAGCACAAAGAGACACGAAGTAAACTCCTCCGCTTCTCTCGTGGCCCTTGGCTCTCGCGTAAAAAAAGAGACTGTTGCGCCAGACTGTGCGGCGACATTCTCAACACACACAATCTCTGACCATGTTTCAATTCTTTTTCTCTTCTGTCAATGCATTGGCAGCATTTTGTTTACGAAGTTTGTAACATTTGTATAATTTGAGTTTTTCATTTTTAATTTTTAATGGTTTGTTGCAAAATGAAAGAGAAACGAGTAATTAAGTTCCTAAAATGAAAAGTAAATGACTGTGTGTGTGTGTGTGTATTATTTTGTATTTGCATGCACAGCAGGACCCGTTTAGGATGAAGCAAGTAGTTGCACTGCACACACAGATCATACAATATTATAGTGGTATACGAGTATGAATGTGTACGTACAAATCATTTACATAATAAATTAGCTCACCGTTCTCGACCTGAAAGCGAACAGAGTTTCGCAATCGAATCCGCGCGGCCCTGCTGACTTAATTAACGAATATTGTTGTCTTTCTGTAATTGCAAATGTGACTGGGACGCTTATTAGCTTCCTACTGTGATTGTTTTCGATTTTCGATCGCTCTAAGCGTTTTCGCTTTGATCGTTTTTCGATGTTGAAATATGAGTGATCCGTAAATGTAGTTTAAAATTGTTACATTTTGCAACAAAATTTAATTATAGTTTTTTCGTTTTGAGCAATTTCTGATATATTTGTACGTTTATGAAATTAAAATATTCTTTGCTTTATCTTAACTTTTATGTAATTTTCATTTATTTTATATTTTTTTAAAACTTTATTCTGTATTGAAAACTATTGAAATCCCATGGAGACCTAGCGTACATTTTTGCAAATTGCCTCAGAAATTTTATTTTTTATTATTTTAATTTGTGCCAACAGTTTATATGACGATTGTGATTGTTTTTAAGGCATAAAAATCCCGCCTTCAATGAAAATTCGTTTAAGATTAGACGTAATGCATTTTATTACGAATTACATCGCATTTTATGTAATTATTGTTTGTTTTTGGAACAATAACTATTTTTTGCAAAGATTAATACTTCCGCTATAAAGTTTATTATGCTCGTTCTATAATTAGTTTAATTATCAATTAATTCGGCTAACTTACCTCTTAGTTAGTTACGTAAGTTTCGGCAAACTAAATGTACATATAGTTCCACACATAACATTAATTGGATTCCCCTAGTTAAGAACTAATTAATTTGGATTTAATAGTTTTAACATTTACGAAACCAACTAACTACATAATATACCTATAGAGATTAACTTTGATGCCAATTTGTTCTTTATTTACATCGCTCTTATAAATTAAAATTTATTTTTAGATTTACAAGCTACTGAACTTTTGTTGATTAAACTGACCATTACTGTTCAATACATTTATAAATTTTCAAATATGATTTTTTTTTTCAAATGATATTTAAACTTTTTAATATAAAAAAAGTTGTTTTTATTATTTCTTTGTTAGTTTCTTATATTTCTTATTAATTTCTAGACAAACAAAAATTATTTTTCTGATTTCTTTGTACACAGAATAGAAACAGTGGAATAGTGGAAGTGCCTGTGGGAAGCCGAGGACCCAGGAGCATATACATTCGCAGAGATGGCGATTCATTCGGATTTACACTGCGTCATTTCATCATTTATCCTCCGGAATCCTTCGGCGTAAGTGCTCATTTGCAATTCGTTGCGTCAGTCGCAACTATTGTAATAACGCAACAAACAAATAACTCTGACAACGGCCATTATTGTTGCCTTCTTGTATTAGGAAACCGATGGCAGACACGCCGCAGTGGGAGCTCTGCGCACTCCCATGGACACCATCTTCGTGAAGAGCGTGGCCAAATTGGGTCCTGCAGATCAGTCCGGCCTGCAACAAGGCGACCGCATCCTCGCCGTCAATCGGGAGTCCGTCAATACTCTCACCTATTCGCAAGTGGTGTACAAAATACAAACCAGTCCGCAGTATTTGCATCTGTTGGTCGTGCCCAAAGAAGAGGACGTCTTGCAAAGGGTAATTTATTTTTTATTACATTTATTACACAACGGTTCAATAATTGGGTGGGTTTTATAGTATTTCTCAGATACGGCCTATCATCCGGTGAGCAATCAAAACGCGGAAGAATTACTGCTGAACAAGAGAAGAAACAGTAATCGACATTCGGATTCGACCTCTTGGAAGTCACTGGATTCGCACAATTTCGACTGTCATTTAGGCGAACGCCGATCGGTGCAAACGCAAAAGAGTGCTGATAATATTTACAGCTCTATTGAGCCCAATGTGATTCTTCGCAGACACCAAAAGAGTGCTGACAATATTTACAGTTCGCCGTCGTTGGGCGAGGACGGTCTAAATGATTCCGTGCACACGTCTCGGGCTCAACCCCAGGTGCCCAAAAAGATGGGCAGAAGGGTCAGCGAAAATGCAACAGTGAGTCCAGACGACGCAGCAGAATCAAAGATGAAGGGTGCCAGTTATACCGGTGGTGGCGTCTCCCACGACGCTTCTTATTTGAGCACTTTTAATTGCCGCCTAAGTTCCGATATACCGCGTCGCGAATCTTCCTGTTCGTCGCTGACGTCGTCGGCCACCGACGAAAGCAAAGACAGTTTTGTCAGCTACGACTCGGTGTCCACGCTGACCGGACACGAAACCGATGATTCCTTAATGGCCAGACTTAAGAAGAGCTTCCAGGATAAGGAGGAGTTCCTTCGTAGACCTAATCAACCGGCTGTCACTTTGGCTCCTAAGGAGTTCTACGCTAGGCCTAAGAAATTGGACAAACCAGTTTGGCCTCCGAGTGAAAACATCCCCGAGTCTCCATCGAGACTGGCGAAGCCGACGCATCATAATTTCCAGCGCGTGAAGAACGACATCGAGAGCGAGCGGGAAATCAATGCTAATAATGTCCTCAAAGATGCCAATCAGCGCAAAGAGACACCTGTCAACGGAAATGTTTCCGATTCTTCGGATGATCGAAGGTAATAAAATTTTTACTACTTTTTTTCTTTGGATAGGGATAACGATAAGTATAAGAAAAAAAGTTGCTATTTTTACGACTTTTGCAGAAACTACCCCAACAGCCACATGGTTTCCAAACGTGCTAGACAGTTCGAGACAGGTTGCGTCGTCCCCGAGGGCGATCCTCTGGCAGCTGACAGGACGAGCTATTACAAGAGCGAATTGGCTCGCATTTCCGCCAAGAGGACCGTCCCTAATGTGGCCGTCAGGACTAAGGAGTTCGAAACTCTGTCGTCGTCAGACGCGCGTCGTGAATTGGCTTTCGGCAATACGGCATCGGCCCTTCGGCGCAGTTATAGGGACAGTCGTTCGTTGGACAGTTCAGGTATGTTTTTCCTATTATTTTACCATTTTATTTATTGTTCATTCATTTGACGTGACGCACAGAGCACATATTTTATTTTGTAAATCATAATTTTCGATCATTCAGGAAGCAACTGTAGCTTAGGTAGTAGCATCGCCGATAAGCAACTTCCCGGGAATTTCAGTATTCCCATCGGAAGTAAGTTTATTCATTGTCCGGCGCCGACTGACGATAAATCGGCACAAGGTTAGACTCTTGTAGAGTTGAATTGAACCAAATGTTCTGTCTGTGTAGCTAGTTACTTTACGTAGATTAATTAATTAATAATCCGTAAATTTGAATGCAGAATTTTTATTTATTTGTGTTGAGACTAATCAAGTTTGATTTTTCGTTTTCTTACTAACTTTGTTGTTTAATGTAGAAAATTGTACAAATAGTTTTCTTGGTTCAAGTTCTTGGCAATGCCATTATTATTTTTTAACAAGCCAATGAAAGTTTAGATAGTTCAAAAGTCGTTAAAATAAATAATCAGCCCAGCAGTGAATCTTTCAATATTAAAAAGAAAAAAATGAAAAAGTTTTATCCCAATATTTCGACTATGTACTTTTAAACTGAAAAACTTTCAATTAAAAGTAAACTTTTTCAGTATCAAATTTTTATATTCATTTTTTGAAGTAAAAAAACTTTTGGAGATAATGAATTGATTAATGGGAACCTAAAAAGTTTTGTAATAATAGACAACAAAGGAAAACCAGCAATTTGAAGACTTTTCAGGATAAACTTTTTTTTTTTTTTTAAAGTTATCAATTGCATCTGAAAACATTTCTAATCGTAGAACTAAACACTTTTCGTTATTCTGTACTGTTCACTAATAATTTTCATGTCGCCGCAATTGATTTAAAATTAAACTAATTGCAAAATTTCCGTTTGACAGATCTACTAAACGAAGTTGAACGCGTGAAACCGAGGGCTAGATCAAATTCGATTGGATCGTGGGCTCAAGCGAACGACCTCAGAGGAGACCCCAAAGAAGAAGGTGAGTGTTATAAATTGATTTCGTAATTGGTCCCCGTGTATAACCGTGGATTACTCATTTGCACACCATAATTAGGACACGAACCGATGTTGACGGATACCGTTGCCATCGGTGGTAATGCAATTCCCAAGAAAACGCCCCCGGCAGTCTCGGTGACACCTGCCACCCCCGTACCCTCTTCCGTAATCAGTAATCCTCCCTTACACATCATGCAACAAAGTCCCTCCGCTGTCATTATTGCACGACCCACGGACCTCGATCTGGCCGCACCGAAGCGCCCGATGCGTTACCTAAAGCCACCACACGACTACTCTCACCCACCTGTTCAGCCAGGTAGCAATTATTATGCAATTATTGCTCCACTAAAACGTATAGTTCTCATATAGAACGAGGGTGGCTATGTGCTTGCACTCATTTCACTTTTAACCAAATTATACAGATGGTCATTTGTTTTAATCGAGTTTTATCGACTGCTCTGTGGTTGAATTTCTTTTTTTTTTTTGATTATTTTTTGTATTTGCTGTTATTTTGATTGATTCATTTAGTACAAGGAATTTAATTATTGATTTATAAAACCTAATGCTGGAAATAACTAAATTTTAAAGGTTTTTTTTCCTGTAATTTAACTTTTTTTTGTAATTTACACCAAGTCAAAACTAACATTTTCTTTTTATTAATAATCATCAATATATAGAGTAACGAGCTTTCCCGATAATCAAAAAATTGAATTCACATAATAAGACAAAGCTAACACATCAATCAAACGGAAAACCAGACCGTTTTGAGTAATTACAAATTGAATCAAATTGGCAATTGCAGACGCAGACCTGTAAATTGACTAGTGATCAATCATACTCCACTAATCACTAATATTATTCTTTCAGCATACGATAAAGAATCGGTGGTGCGAAGGACTAAAAATACTAACTTATGTAAGTACTATATTCTTCCTCTTTTAGTCCTTGCTGACACATTTAACCCCCGCGCACCATTGTTTGATGCGATTATTCCGCAACAGCATGCAATTAATTGTCCGAAACGAAGCAAATGCATTATTATTATTATTTATTGTGTTTGTTTATTTGTTTGTTTGCGTAATTGCAAAATCGAAAACGAAAAAAAAAAAACATCATTCAACAACAACAGCGGACGAGGATCGTGTGATGCGGCGCGAATCGTATCTGAAGGCGACGGAAGGTGGAAGGATGCATTTCGACAGTAGCGACATGATGAGCGATGGCGACGTTTCCCCGCAAGTCCTTAGAAGGTGAGTGAACTTATAAATTTAGATTTAATTGTGCACATTTAATGGCAGTTATGCAATATGCATAATGTGCGCGCCTCCTCTTGAATACGCCATCCGCGGTGCGAGTAGTCTATCTTTAGATAATGTAGCATTTTTCATCTTTTATCTGCAGAACTACTAAGGCATAACTTGCCATTTACCGAAATTACTGTCGAATTTTCAGCAGTAGAGCAATGGGTTTGCCTGCAGGGTGGCTTATTGTTTCCAATACATTTGATTTCCTCTTTTGGTTTACTGTTTTTTCATTATTTTTATTTTTTAAGTAGCTATAGCAAATATTATTATTTGTTTGACGTTTGTTTATTTATTTATTTTTTATTAATATTATTTTTGCTATTTGTGATTGTCTTTTGTATTTGTTCAGCGCTCACAGGCGGTGGCGACCACCCTTGTTTCCCGGTGACATTCAGCAACTACGCAAATTATTTGAAGACACTACCTCCTCTTTGGGGTGAGACGATTTTTGTGTGTCCGCATATCTAAAAAAAAAAACAAAAAAATCAAAAACCCATGATTAACAAAGCGAATGCCGAAAATTATTACTTATTAATACATTCATACATACTAATTTATTCTCCTAACGGGTTTTTTAATTGTTTTTTGTTTGTTTGTTAGTTTCTTTCTTTTGTGTGTGTGTGTGTTTTTTTTTTGCATTTTTATTACTGTGATTTATAATATTGTTTGCTTTTGTTGTTCCGTTGAATTAAACGCGTGGATTTAAAGTTCTTACACTTGTCACGATTGATCGATCGATGCGATTCACTTAGTACATAAAGGGACACAATTGAGCGTGTTAAAAAATCGGAACGACATGCGTTACGTTTTGCAAATTAATGATCCGATCGTTGTTGTGGTAGCGGTAGCCGGTAATCCGAAAGATTCAATGAGCGTCGATCGGGTTCTTACCGAGCGGATTTCGTTGTGCCATTGTTCGGCTTTTTAAATTGGGAGGAAAAAAAGGGCAAACAAATCGTTTACTACCGGGGTTTATCTTTCACAATGGAATCCTTTTGATCCTTTAGAGGCGGTACGAGAAGTACTAGCGACTATACGTCAAGGGTGGTTTTTGGGGGATGCTTATCTCTAATGTCTCTTAACTCCAAATCTAAATAGTTTGAAAGTCATTTGCCTGCTTTATAGAGTTGACTAATTCTTTTGGTAGTTTTAGATTTCTCTAAACTTTACTAGTTGTTTCTATTAAGACTACTGCATTCCTGCAGTGTTTCATTTTTGGGGTGCTTGTTATCTTTTAAATGTTGTTGGGCATTTTTATGGTATCTTTATTGTTTTTAGTTATTTCTGGTGTTTGGTTTTTGTTTAATGAGTTTTGCTGATTAGTTTGTATTATTATTATAAAGTACTTTGCAGAAGTTTATGTTCCACAAAAAGTTTTTTTTTATTTTAACAAAATTATACGTAAAAAAGTATTATTTTGGTGAAATATATTCTGTTTAATATAAAATAATAAGTGGGTAAAATTGCAATTTATTTCGTAAATAAACTGGTTTTATTAAATAAACTTTGAAACAATTTTGTTAATAGTTTTATTTTAATTATTTTAACGATAACAAAATAATAATAATAATAATATTAGTTACTATTTTTCAAAACGTTATTGTAACTTTGTTTCTTGTTATCTAACAGTTGTTATTGCAAACCCACCAACAAACATAAAGTCCAAAATCGACGACTGCTTATTATAATTTAATTTTATTTATTTAAAAGTAAATCATTGCTATCAATGAAACGATATTACAAATGGAATTATAGTTTCACCTTAACTTCCTATAATAATCTGTAAAACAATATAATTTTTACGATTTAATTCAATGCTTTTACAATAAACCTGTATCATTTTCGTAGTTTCTATTGCCGACAAACGGAGAAATTTTTGTCGGTGTAGAAACTATCACTGGTAAAAAACTAAGGGAAAGTGAAAACAATGCGTGCATCAAATGCGCGCTAATTACCACTTAGCCGGGCAATAAAACTCGTCCCGGTGGAATTGCATTGCATTGAGTTGCATCTAAAAGCAACGGCAAGCCATTTACGGTAATTTACCGCGATTATTGCTCGTTTTACAGTGGCAGCTTGAGCGGTGGAAGCAGCAGCAGCGCCTCCTTGGACCGCGAGAAGATCCTCACGAGTCCCGTGGGCGACAAGGAGCGCCTCGTATGCATCAAGGAAGGACCTCTGCACTTGAAGATCACGGAAATCGATGGGAAGGTCCGTTGATTTTCGCATTTTTGTTTCTTTTCCTTTTTTTTTATTCTTCTGTTTTTGCCAAAGCATTATAGCGAAACGCTTAATTAACCTGACTTAACGATTGGTTTTATAGCGCTACACGGATCGCTCTTGGAAGCAAATCTGGGCCGTCGTCAAAGGACCCAAGCTGTTCTTCTACAAGGACCGTCATCAACAGGTCAGTAACTTATTTTTCCTTCTGTAATTTTATTTTTTGCTTTTTTTTTTGTCTTGAAATTTTTTGGCAAACGCGTAATTTCCGTGTGGAAATGGTGCGCTCGTGTGTTGAGGACGTTTCGTAATAATATCGGCATTGTGTGTACGATATGAACGTTTTCTTTATTTTAATGAGCACCTTGCGTTTTGCGAGCGCAACCATCGGATCGGCGATCAAGCAACGCGATAAACGGTGTTCACTGCGAAAGAAACGCACGGCGAACGGCCGGTTGCCGTTCGTTGCGCGATATATTTTTCGTATTCTTCGGTCTTTTTTTTCTACCGCGTCTAATGAATGAATATGTGTGCTTGTGTAGGACCTATGATTATGACATAGGCAGGCATAGTAAGTCACACGCGACTTGCCGAAATAAATAAAAAATAAAAAAAAGAAGAGCGGCGTTTCTTAATAGCGAACCTCGGATCCATTGTGTTGCTCGCTTTACCGTTCGATTACAAAATTGCAGAGCAGCAAACAAATTCGTGAGCGGGCAGTACAAAGTGCGCTCCATGTTTTTCGCCTACTCAGCAAGGCACCCGAGCGAAATGCGTTTTTGTTTTTGAAAATATGACCACAAATTGCCCCTCGTGTTTACACGTTGTATAATTTATTTATTTCTTGCGGATGTTTCATTGTAACGTTTTCGAAATTTTCCAACATGTCATGCTCTTCTAATGCGTATTTGTAGAATAGATAAGGATGAAGACTTTTTATGACTTAACGATTACTTTTGCTAAGTTATTTCAGTTGTTTGTTCAAATTGGAATTTGCGAAAGATTTTATTTTTATTTTAAGTATTGGCCAATGTGACTTATTGCTACTATGCTGTGATGATGATGATGATGATGCGAAGATAATGAATGTCCGGAGTTAATACGAAGATAACGATTATAAAGTGATTTGCTAAGATTGATGTTTAGTCTAATTAACTAATTTGACTGTCTTCGTAAACATGGGATGGTTATTTAGTCATTGCATGTTTAGTTTGTTTGAATTTTGCTGAAAAACCTAATAATCGAATACACAATTTTTTGTTTGCTGACATTTTGGAATTTCCCAGTGTTTACTTTTTACATAACCGAAAAATTTTGCATAACAAATTGCAATTAGAAAAACTTCACTTTAATATATAAAAAAGAAAGAAAATATGAAAATAGCATTTGGTTTACCTTTCAATTGTCCATTACTGATTGGAAAATATCTAATCTGTTTGCAATTTGTTGCCGCTCAGTTTTCAACTTCCTCATTTGTTTCTCAAACAAATTTTACAAATAATTATTTTACCATTTTGCTAATTAGCAAAACCCGTCAAAAACCTTGGTAAAAACCTTAAAACTCTTTTACCCAGTAAATGTGAATATTTTTTTATTTGTTTATTTCTTCCTTCGCAATAATTTGCATGCTCATATATGGAATAATTTTTTTATTGCATTGTTTGGTCTAATTTGCTTTTGTTTTAATCTAAATTAAAAAAGAAATCTTTCGGATTTTGCTTTAAAAGCGAGCAGAACAAGTAAAAAAAAATACAAAGGAACAATAAAATTATTATTTTGATAATTGCGAACAGCGATTCGAAGATGCAACAAACAACGAACAATGAAAATCGTAAATTATAGCGTTCAATGTGTAACATTTAATTGCTAATTAATTGTGTAGAATGTAATTAATTGCACTCTCGGATTTCACTTTTTACTATTATTTGCGTCGTTTTATTAGGTATTTTTTGAACGCTACTTATTAAAATTTTGTTGCATTATATGGGATATTACATAGTTTTTAAGTCAAATATTTTTCGTTGGCTTTTTAAATTTGCTAATTTACATATCATTTTTTTTCCTTTTAAGTTTATTTTTTTGCTTTATTTTCCTTTTCAATTTGAAAGTTGCATCTTTAATATAATTTTTTTTAATAAGTTTTGTTATTTAAGAGTTATTAAAACAAAATATTGAATGTTCTAAACAGATTTTTAAAATTTGTTTAACGACGGTTAATAACAAACTGTTTTGATTTATCGTAAGTAAAACCACCTTATAAGTCTTCAAATAAAAATAGATTGAAAACCCAGTTAGCTTAAAAGGAGTTGAAAGTATTTTGCAACAACAATAAAGTAAACGAATTGCCCGTTAGTGTGTACAATTAAGCAGTATTATAGGTAAATCGAAACGATGCGGTTTCACTACATGCATTATTTATTAGCTGACGTTCCAATTAAAAGGAACACTTTTATAATTGCGCATCCAAACAATATCAACACTAATAGCTAAGCACTAAGCGCGTGTTAAGCTAAGCGCCGAGCCGAATGTTTCAGGCGCCACAGAAGCGCCTCGCGAAATCCAACAATTGCGTAATAGAAGAGAACCCACCCCGGCACGCTCTAAAGACGTCGCAGAAAAATAGTTCTTCGATGGGGGACCAAAGCCGAAGCTACTAGTCGGTGCTCGAGCAGTTTTCAAGCCAAGTAGCAGTCGGTATTAGTTGCTGGAAGCGCGTCCACTTTCTTCGCTTTAAACTCGCTTTAGTTCTTGTCGAGCGCGTCCAGTTGACGCATCATCGCCAGTAGGTACGACGGAGTGTGGGTGTCGCTTCTCTATCTCTTCTAATAGAGAAAACCGGGATAGTAGTGCAGCGGCAAGAGCTCCGATGGTCCTCTTCTTTTTCTTCTTCTTCGCGTTGCTTGCAGATTCGCGTGGGCACTCGCCCTCGTCGACGACGACGGTGGTGTGAATACTTGCAAATCTAGTTCGACCTGTTGGTGCTATCGTCAACTCTCTGGATCTGCAATAAATTTCGAATTAATCTCTCGCGGGAAGTGGTTGTTTTTTATTTATTCGTAAAATAAAAAAGAATAAAAAAAAAAGAAAAGGGAACAGCAGTGCCAAAGGGAAATATGTTGGAGCACGGCGGTTTGGGGGCTCATCATCGCGAGCGGTCCGGTACGGTGTCGTGCATCCCCTCGTTTCATCTGCACTTTTCGCACCACGGTTTCTTCCCCCGCAGGCTACGCAGATGGGGCTCGACTGGATCCTGGGTAATTTTTAATGGCTCACTTGCATACCTGTTGCTGATTGCAAAACGCGCGCATTTATAATGGAATAATTGGAGAAAATAATGAAAAAGACGATTCGAATCAAGGTCGCTGTTTTTTTTTTTTATTCTCTTCTTTTTCGCATTTTGTTCGCCTCTTACGCGCGTCGTCGCGATTTCCTTTTGGGTTGCAAGCGCGCGATATTTATTATTGCAAATCTAGCACGCGATCTTAAACTCGATTAATTAAAACGGCCGATTACGATCCTGATTTAGGATTACGCATTCTTTAGCCTTAACGCATTATTTCATTATAGTAGTATATCGTTAAGGACGTGCCACTTGCCGATTTGCCTCTTCTAATGATCAAACGTCCTCCCCACACTTTTTCGATTAACTACTTATTTTTCATTTAATTTTAGAATTTATTTTTAAATATTATTTAAAAAAATATTTTTTTTTTGCAAAATTGAAAACGTGTTTAGTGCAAAATATAATTTTGTGGGAATTTTTCAGAGCCCAATCGGTACATCGGAAGTGGCTGAGCAGTCTCTGGCCAGTGGGGTTGATATGAGAGGAAGCAGCGTCCAGGTCGCTGACGATTACACAAAAAGGAAGCATGTGTTGAGAGTCTCGTCGGTGCTGCCTTGTCGATCCGAACTCCTTCTTCAAGCAGAAAGTACGGACGAGTTTGCCGAATGGGTGCATGTGCTGCAAGAACAAGTAGCCGTCAGTACGGACAGCGAAAATAAATTGGTTCGTTGTTTTTTATTTTATTTTTTTATTTTCGTTTTTCTCTTTATTGCCATCGCACTAACATTTTTCACACTTTTCAATTCACTTCACACTTCACAATTTTCGTTACTTAGATGGGTAATTGTTTTAAAGAAAGTGCTATATTAATTTCTCTTTGGCATTTCTAAGTGCTATTTAAATTTCTGTTTTTATTGCTTTTCTTTTTTTTGATGACTTTTAACGATTATTTAATTTTTATCTTATTGCCGGTTATATTTTTAAATGAATGGGTGAAATTGTAATTCTTGGAATTTTTAATAGATTTTTTTTATTTGCACTTTTACTGTAATTTATTTTTATTATTCACGTTTAAGTTTGGTATTTCATTTAAAAATAAGCACTTTTTAAATTAAGTTTATTTAAATGACTGATTTCTGATCAATGCTAAATTTAGGATTCTAATGGTACTAATGGTGGAAAGCAGCAAGCGGTTCCTCAAACTATTGCAGCAAATAGCAGCATACAAATATCAGGAAAATCGAAACTTCCGACATTGCGAAATCGGTCTCCTACGGGACAATCACCAGTTTCAAAGACGCGCAAACCGTCGAATACAAATGGCAACGATCCATCCACCAGTCCTAAATCGAAAACATGGCGCGGAAGAATGGTAAAACAGTTTCGGAAAATTCATCAAGGAGCCAGTTCTCCGAGTTCACCAACGGCGCCCGAAGGTTCCACTTTCGGTAACCTCCTGGAACAATGTCCTCTTTCGCCTGTTAGTCCGTACGTGCCGAAAATCGTCGAACTTTGTACCGATATAGTGGAAAGCCGGGGTCTGGAGGTTGTTGGCATTTACCGAGTACCTGGTAATAGTGCTGCCGTAACAGCCCTGACGGAAGAAGTGAACAAATCGGAAGATGAAATTGTACAAGTGGACCCCAGATGGGCGGACGTCCATGTGGTCAGCAGTTTACTGAAATCGTTCTTCCGCAAAATGCCCGATTCGCTTCTCACCACCGGACTCTACCCTCTGTTCATCGAAGCCGATAAAGTGGACGACCCCCGTCGGCGTTTAGAGGAAATTCGCAGACTTATTAACAGTCTGCCCATTTACAATTACCACACATTGAAGCATCTCATATTGCATCTGATGAAAATCGTGGATCATTCCGATGTGAATAAAATGGAAGCGAGGAATTTGGCGATCGTGTTTGGACCGACTATTGTGAGGACAGGAGAAGAGAACATGGAGAAAATGGTCAGCGATATGACGCATCAGTGTAAGATCGTCGAGTCGCTACTGGTCTTCGGCGAGTGGTTCTTTTCCAATGAAAGTGTTGATTCGTTGGAGTTGGCGGCACCCATTGCCGCCGAAGAATCCAGCGAGACCGACTTCAATACCACTTTGCTGAAAAATAATATCAGCAAAATGGAGGGATTAACTCAGCATAAAGAGTTAAAGGAGAAATTTAAGAATACCTTGTTTTCGGCCGCACAAAAGAAGACGAAAAAGAAGTCCAAAGAACAGAAAGAGGATCCTCAGTCTCCTACGGGGATACGGTTTTTGCAGACGGAACAATTAAATAGCAACTCACATGATCTCAAAGATGTAAGTTTTTTTTTTCCTTTAACGACTGCCAATTGTGGTGCTAATTATGCATTTTCAGAGTACAACTGAACAAAAACTTAATCCGATTACCACAAATAATGTCCAAATTCAGACAGCGACGTTGCGCAATTCGAATGGACTGTTTAATTACAAAACTGACGATGCGGAGTTTAAAAGACGGGTCAAGGATTTTCAAGAGGAGACTTTGGCTTATTTATCCAGACAAAGGAAGCCTGAATGCAATAGTAATAATAGTCTAGGTAAATTTATTTAATGGTTTTTCCTAAAAAGATAAATTAACTGTTATTAAATTATTTTGCAGACATACCCAATCACCAAATAAATCAATTAAGTTCCTCCGTGGCCAATGTGAGGCACTCCTTTACGGTGCAGAACTCAAGTGATGAGCGCGTCATTACCAAAACGCACAGTGCTTCGAACGTTTTCAACCGATCGACGCTGAGCAGTAACAACCGGGACAGCGGTGCTACCAGTTTGCCCTACGTGCAGACCTCTGGTGCCAATCATAATTCTAATACGAAGGACAGTAGCAGCGACATAAGTTCCGCGTCCAGTGATTCCAAAGCCAAACCGATAACCGTGCGTCGCGGCAGTTCCGTCGAAAACATCACCAATGCGGATCTAGTAAATGCAAATGGCAAGAAAATCAAATACGAAAAAGAAGTTAGTTTTTGTTTTTTAATCGTTTCATTTTTCTTACTAAATGCTTTTTATTTTCAGCGTGAACCTACGTTGCAAAAATCAGGATCTTTGGATTCTCTCAATAAACTTCAAAACATTGACGATGGTAAGTGAATGAGTTTTTTGTTCTTAAAAAAAAAAGAAGAAAAAAATGGTTCAACGGTTGTGCACGTTGCAAGCGTGTCATGTTGTTTCCAAACAAACGTTGTATGTGTAGGGCTTGGACCTCCGGTCGCTCCCCCACGAGGGTGGAGACCCGTACGCCCCCCTACAAATATGCCGCAGAGGCCGCCGAGAACACGCCAGAACTTTTATCGCAGATTTTAAGTCGTTCGTTAAACAAGAGGTACCCTCGCGCAAATATCGTGCTTCCTAGAATTTCATGAATTCATACGCTTTTCTCGCACTCCTCAGAACCAGAACGAGCACTGATTCTAGAACTATATCGAAATATGTACTATAACTCAGCTGCTTCACTAGAACCGAGACATTTTGTTGCTTTCCTTAATTCGAGCGTTTTCCTGTTGTTTAATAAAGATCAAAACAGTATTCATTTGCGACGTGTGGCGCGTTTTTTCGGCATGTTGAATTTTTAATAAATTCGCAAATTAACACTACATTTTTAGTGACTTTTTGCTTGTAACCTGTGCAAATATTTTTTTCTTTACTCATTAAAATTGTTGTTACAGGTGGTGACTTAGTTTCCACCATAACGAAAATATTCGATGAGAAGAAAAGGGAGTTAAATCCGTCGCTGCTCTCGGTGGAAAACATCCCGTATGCTGATGAATCGCCGGAGAAGAAATGCATGCAGTCAGCATCCTATTTGAACAAGGAAAATATTCCCGGCTCGCCGAAGCTATACAGGAACCCAAGCCTGCATAAAAGTCAATATTCGGGCTCTAAACTCTTAAGCACATATCAGAACGTCGTAAAGTTGAAGGAAAAGCAAGAGGCGAAGGAAAAGGACGAGGATTCGTCGATGAATGCTCCGTTTCCGGATAACGAGCGACACTTGGCGCTCGGGACCAGCAAGTTGAATATATTACTCACCACCGGGACGTCGAAATTAAAGAGGTCGGAGTCGTTGAATAAACCGGAGCGCACCTGTTCCCCGTTGAGCCACAAATTGAAACGCTCGGAGAGTTTGAACAAGGACCGTCTGAAGCGCTCCGACAGTTTGACGAAAAATGAAAAAACCGAATGCAATATAAACAAGAAGCGCGAAATCAACGGTTCCCGCCGGATCAAAGACACCAAGCTGAAACGTAAAAACGGCATGCCCGACAGGTCGATTAAGAGAAGACACACGGTCGGCGGGTATCCCGACAAGATCAACTTGCTGGACAATCGCAATTGCGAAGAGACCACTATCACGACGGAGAGCAAGAAGGAGAAAAGTTTGCGCACCAGTTCGCCGGATTTGAGTTCGGCTCGCAGAGACCGGTCTCTGCTGGAGATCAATTTTATCACGTCGGAAAACATGGTGTTATCACTGCGACAACATTTCATCGGCGCTAGGCCGCAGAGCTTCCCCGATACCAATGTCTACAAAGTCCCTTTAGAATCTCATGTTTAAGAGAAGACGAAGAAGCATGTGTAGAATTTGGCCCGACTTTGTTTTCTATGCACGTTTAGTTCAAAAAACAAGCCCACCCCGTGCCTTAAATGTAAGAAATTCGAAGCCTTCTTAATCAAAAACACAAAACAAAAAACAAAAAAGATATGAAAGGTACCTTAATATGACATGTGAACCAGAGAGACTGAAACTTTACAAGAGTAAAACTAAACTATGTACATATATATTCTCCTCATGTGCAATCAATCTATGTAAATTATTCGTTTTAATTGTTTGCATCTGACTTTTTTTTACTAATTTTTAACTCCTTCGCGCCGAATTTATGGAAATTAAATTTCTGGCCCGGAAGTTTTCCTGCAAAGCAAGTAAACTTCTTCATTTATAGAACGAAGCATTTCAGACGTGCCGCCTAAATTGGTTATTGTATTTTTTTTTTTTTTTATTAATATTATTTTGTTATTATTTATTTGGCTTACAGTTTTATGTGATTATTATATTCCAACGTTAATAATTCTTTATAGCAATTTTAAATTTGTGATAACATGTTTCTTGTAAATTATAATTATAATGAATTTGTATAATTTTTCCGCTGTAGATTATTGTAAATTAGTTTAATTTTTCCCCAATGTAATTTCACAATGGAAAACTCGGTAATGTTGAACATTATAAAAGCTTAGTTTTCATTTATCTATCTAATTTGTTCGGAAATTGTATAATTATTATTATTATTATTCTAGTTAAACGCGCTATTTTTTATGTATTATGTATATTTTCGCGGAGCTGAGCTGATAAGCTTTTAAGAAGCTGTAAATAGTATATTATTTATAATTTTTAAGAGAGATATTCATGCAGTTTAGGATTTTTGCATAGGTTTCTTGTTATTTCATTTACTTAATGGATTGCAACAGTATTCATATTTTTCTAAATACTGTGCCAAATATAAATCAGGCATGTAAAGTGGTTGCGAACGACTAATCATTATAGACAAAGAGCTTTTGCTTTCGTAATAAAAAATTTGTATATATTATGATTATTTTTAAATATATTATATTTAATAATTGCATACATGAATATGAAGAATCCTTTGGAATAGAGGGTTACGGTGATTTTGATTAATCAGGCTGTTCCGCCTCTTGCCTGTTTATTATTTTATTGTTTAAAACACACCTTAGTTAGCTTATCGATAAGTACGTTTGTTGTATTGTGTATTATATTATAGATATTTTGTTTAATGGAAAATATATCAAAGTACATACTTCTCAGCACTCATTCCTTCTATTATTTTTGTTACTCTATTATTTTTAGTTTATTTTCAATCATCAGCTCTTTTCAGAGCTAAAACATTTTATAAATTATAATAAATTACAACCAATCCTTGTTCAAATGGTGAATATTGAAAAGATTTGTTTTTATTTAAAATAAGAGAAGGGTAGCAATTTTTAAATTCAAATATGAGAGATTAATACAGGCCACCAAGTTTACACGGTTTGAATTTCGCGCGCATTCGCTTTTACCAGGAAACGTGATGCGCATATGGTAAAAAGCTATTCATTTTAAAATAGCCATTGTTATTAGGAGCGAATAAATTCGAAGAGGTAAATTGGAATTTAAACTTCCCGCGTTCCGATTACTGATACCTCTTCACTCTTATTTGCTCCTGATACAAAATCCGATTATAATACCTCTTCGCAAATCCGATTTTATTTCGAAAACCGGATTTGTATCAGGAGCAAATGAGTTCGAAGAAGTTAAGTAGAACTTAAAATCGGGCCCTTTTGATAGCTCCTGATGATCCTGATGTTCTAATTACCAATTTTTATAATTATTAAAATATTAAATAAAACGAATTAAAAATAAAATATTAGGAATTAGTTTGTAATGGCGGAGTAGATTGAAAATTTTAATTTTAATTAAAATTCTAAAACTTGCTGCGAGTGAATTAGCAAATTTGATTGTAATTTTACTTTTTTTAGGTACACAGAATGAACTTTTCTTCCAAAAGAAAAAGTGCTAATAAACACTTACCGGAGCAGCATGATTCTTTTAATTATGAGGAACACGTTGTAACATCAACAACCTAAGAAAGACTCTCCTATTCCCACCAGCAGTCACATAAGTAGTAGAAATCAATGATGGATAATAAATATTGAATAAATATTAAATAATATGATATTTATATAAAATGTAAAAAAAATCGGGAAAATGATAATTAAGGATAAATAAAGAATTCGAGAAGCTCGGAAACTAAATCTTAAAGATGGAAAGCAGAATAAATAAAAATTAAGTTGGTTGTAGTAAAAAGTTAACAAAATAATAAGAAAAATGAAAAATAAGTAGAACTTTGTAATAGATTTTCTAGAGTCATATATTTTTCCAACAATAGTATTATTTTTTTATCGCAATATTTGTCTAGTATTATTAGTACATAATAATTCCTTTTATATGTTAATCATAAGTATTTTATAGAGTTTATTATTAATACTGTTTAATTAGTGATGGAATCTTTAGCGAACAATGAATTTATAAACATTTTTTTAAATTTCGTAGATTGTAAATAAATTTTAAATGCAAACCGTAATTAACATTTTTATTTTTTTGTTGCACCTTTTTGTATCGTATATAATAATATTTACAATATTTACATAAATTATTTTCTGTTTAAAAACTCGAAAAGTAAAGACAGACGTACTTATAAAAACGTAAAAGCTAAAAGATTGAAAATGAAAGTTACTTATTTGACATCAAAGTTTACGAATCCTTTATTTCACCTAAAACTAGACAAAATATTTCTAAAACCGCTTAGATTGGTGTTTCGAATAATTTGTTGTTCCTTTGCAACAATTCCTTGTAAAATCAATATTATTTCATTAAGATAAGTATTGTTTTTTTTTTTGGTTTTTGGTTATGAATTAAATATCTAAACTGATGACATATTAATAAAATCTGTAAATTTAAACTGTCCTACATTATATTAGTAATTCATATCCAAGTAATAATAAAACGGACACAATAATTACGTTCATGTTTGTCATAAGACTTTAATATCACCATTCTAGTTAATTATGTTCAACTTCGCTCGAATAGTCCACATGGTTTTGCTTCTGTATCTTCGACAATGCAATAATATCTACTAGAGTTGATAAACTACGAATTCATGTAATTCATTAGTTCAATTATTTTTAACGCATGCTTTCTTTTTTCATCTTGTGTATGTTTAATAACGTTATTTTTATTAATAATAATGAAAATTCGCAGTAATTATTTTAGTTTTTTACTTAAGTACTAAACTAATGGCAGTTGACGTTAAAATTTTTAAGTCATCAACATCGTCACCATCAACAACGCATCTTTCATTTTTTGTTTCTCCTTCCTGAAAACTAATGAAACGAAGAGTTTGGTGCTGATTTAGTTATCCGCCAACTATACTCGTACAGCGTACTTCATATTAGAGAGATAAACATTAAAAACTAATGTCTGCTTAGTTACTATCATACAATATATTTTACGATATAATGAAGGCTTCGACCAAGGCGACTAAAGTGAAGTATGTATATAATAGAATATGTAATTATTAATAAATTGTGAGTGTTCAATTAGTTTTTTTTTTGAATGCGTGCCGGCAATGTGCGGCGGCACATTCCAAAGAGAGAGACAATATGAGTAGAAAAATAGATGTTTCATGAGGTCAATCAAAACGACTATACAATTTCGAGTATTATTATGCGTGTTTCTTCTCTAAAATGTTTTTTTGTTTGTTCGTGTCTGGCGCAAAGATGAAGGATGCAAGAGTGCAATTTCAATTTGGATTCGTGTGCGTCGCAAAGTGCTTTCTTCAAGGCGGGTCGGAGACTTCTTCCTTCTCCCTTATTGCTTTCAATAAATGACTTCTCAATTCCGATTCGGAACTCCGCCACAGCAGCACCAGCTCCTCTTTGGATAATCGCTCCAAAGGCGAAGGACCGTCGGAGTTCCGAGGTGAGCAATTTGGCGGCGGCGGCGCCGGAGGTAGATCTGCTTCTTCATCTTCCTTCTCCACCTTCTTCTTCCGAGCCGACTTCTTTCCAGCAGTAGCAACGGCAGCAGCAGCAGCAGAAGATGAAGAAGAACTGGCGACTGCTTCGAGGTCCGAGTGGCGACGCTCCTTGCTGGGGCCCGCACTCAGTCTTCGCTTCGACTTCTTGGCGACGGTCGACTTGGCAGCTGAAGTATCCTCGATCTGGATCTTAATGTGATGCGGTTTTTGATTATTATTGTCCTTTTGGGTGACATGCAGCTGGTTCCTGCGCGCAATCTCGTCGTCGCTCAAATTGTGCCGCTGGGGCTCCTCGGACGGCGGCCTCAGGTTCTTCTGCGTCTCCGAGATATTCGTACAACTAGTCGTTGTCTCGTATTGGTGATCGCTGCCAGTGGCCAGCACATTATTGCTAGTGGTGCATAGAGTTTCCTCGCTCTTGCCCAAATTCTTAGGCTCTTGGTATTTAGGCAAAGTGGCCAATTTCCTACCTATACTCTCAGCATCTGACAGTTTACGTTCCTGACACAATTCGCTTACGTTTTCTATACTCAAGACGGGGCTTTTGAATTTCTTGTCGCCCGTCTGAATGATGTCCAAGTAACTGGATCTTCGGCTGTTGATATCGGGCGGACTGCTGGTCAGAAACTCCCCGGCGTCCTTGCTAAGACGTCGACCGACGGCGCTTCTGTCGAACTTTAGAGTGCTTCCACTGTTACCGCCGTTGAGGACGCTGTCGGTGCTAAATCGGCGCACGTTGACGGCGGTGCCCGGCGGTGAAGTGGCCGAGGCCGTTTTGGTCTTCGATCTGGGACTGAATATAGCGGTCGATTTGGTGAAGTACATCGACGAACGGGCTGATGATGACTTATTGTTGGCAGTGGGACTTGTGCGCATAAAAGTCCGCTTTATGGGACTCAACATTCCCTTCTTGCTCTCCGGCGAACTCTCGTCTTCCACCTCGGCCACCGATTCCAGCGGCGGCTCGCGTTCCTCTTGCTGCTGCCTGTGAAGCGTACTTAATTTCGTTTTCGTTTTGTTAGTAAGCGGCTCGCTACGTTTCGACATCTAAAGAGGCGCCGCACGAGGTACACAACATGCAAAACCCTCGGTGCGGTATACGTGTACACACAACAAACAAACAACTACAATGCAAAACAAGTGCCCGGAATTTATGCGCACCTTCCGGGCACTTTGCGCGCGAACGTCTAAAAGTAAGTGAAGCAATTTACCTACGAATTTCCTGGATCATTTCGAAAAATTGCGCTTTGCTCTTGCGACGTCTACGTTGTTCGTGTTCCTTCTGAAACAAATCATCATCAAGTTTCCCAACAAGCGACGTCTGATGGAACGCTTAAGAGACGCACCCTTTTAATGCTCTTCTGGAACAGACTCGTTATCTGTCCCTGTCTAAGTGTGTGCACTAATTCCCTGGCAGCGTGGTGAGGGGAAACGAGCTCTACACAATTGATGAATCGATAAAGTTTCTGCAATAACACATGGAAGCACATAACACAGATTATCCGGCGCTTGCTTTTTTTCTTTTTGTTTTTTTCTTTCCACCCAGATGTACATAGACTAACGGTATACTATAGCTCTAAATACTTGGTCCCTAATTAATTACCTGGCTGAAAAACATAATGTTTCGACTCCTCCAAATGGATCCTTTGGGTTTCTCCCGCAGGATCGGCAATGTGTATCGGAAAAACAGATGTTCGACCAGCAGGATTAACAGTCCTATGAGCATTCCGACGCCGAGCAGAATAAACACCCCTGTGACTGCCGCAACGCCGAGGGGTCGCGGTTGAGCTATCTCCGTGGCCAACTTGAAACAAGGCAATCCCCCGTACCACTTTTCCTGCAGGATATCCATGTATCCGTTGCTCGAGTACTTCGCAATTACCGCCGATATGCTGTCCTGCATACGGAGCATCATTTCATTATGGAGGGTTCAATGCAACTCTAAAGGATTCTGACACATACAGAACACCCATCTATCTCTTATATGCAAAGCCATGTACTCTCCGCAAACTAAATTTAAATACCCGGTGCCAATTTATCATGTCGTATATGGGAAACCTCTACAACTACTTGATTAAAGATAGAGATTTTCTTTGATTAAGAAGCAAAAGCCTTTTTACTCCTATCAATACTATTAATATCAAGAAATTTCTTTAAATTCCTTTTTTGTTTTTTTTTTTGTTTGTGTAACATTGGTTGTTTGAAATGTCGCCAATTTCCAATTTATTTTTAGTCAAATCTGGTTTACACATATTTATAAGATACAATTTCGGATTGATAACGCAAATTGTAATTTTTTACACATTCGGGTTTAACTGGAAATGGTCATAACATTTGATCTTTGAATGGCCGAGCCCTAATATTTTCATTATTTTGGATTCCGGAGTACATTTTTAATTAAAAAAAAAATATGTTTGCGTTAGTTTATTTATTCACGGTCTACTTAGTTGCTAGCTTAAAATCTCTATTAAACGCACCAGTTTTGGAATTCATTTTAATTTTTATACCAGTTTAATTTTTTATAATGTGTCATATCCAGAGATGAAAAAGATACCCGATACAAAATATCTGGAATACGTAATAAAATATATTTAACAAAAAAAGTATTTCAGATTCCCGATACAAAATGTTTTCCGGAATGATGTCTGCAATATAAAATTCAAAATATGTATCTTCTAAATAATTCTAAATGATAAAATACAATTTTTAGATTATTTTCTCACATAATTAATTATGAACAATTATTCAATTGAGAAAAAATAGTGATAAAACGATTGAAAAATTGGTCTTGCTTAGATTTTCAAAAGTTAGCTAATATTAGTTATTTTTTTCCAACATGATTTAGTCAAATTTTATTTTTCATCCTCAAATTTTTAAATTAAAAAATAACAATTTCTGTAAATTAAAGAAAATAAAATGATTGTGTTTCAAAGTTTTTATTCATATCTTTGTTTTTAGTTTTAGATTATTTTTGGTTTCAAATCCAATTGGAAAAGTTTTGTCAAATTTAAAGTTTTTTTTTTTTTAACTTTACTTCACTTGATAAAATTACTAAATTTTATTTTCGGATAATTAAATATAATAACTTTTTATTCTTTTTCATGATATTAATGGCCGGTTGCACCGTTTTGCACTTAAACTTCATTTAACTAAGGGAACTTCACTTTTAAGTTAAGTTAAGGGTACATTTGGGTTGCACCGAAAAAATCTTAACAAAGTAAA
>JASKGO010001670.1:0-18427 GCA_030556065.1 Holobus sp. GC000080
GGACGGATTGACGTCACACAACCATTGGAGGTCACGGAAGCGTTTTGGAGGAAAATTCAAAATTTGAATTTTAAATTTAAATATTCGCCAAACTAAATAAAAATTTTCACATTTATTGGTACATATGGCTTAGTTAGATTCAAAAGAATCATTTTAGCCCTTATGTAAAAATTCGGCAACTACCCTATTTGACTTAAAGAACTAAAAAAATTGGACTTTTCTTAAAGCTCAACAAATAGGAATTTTAATCAACATAGATTTTTTCTTATGTTTTTTTTTTTTTTGATTTTTCTGAATAAAATAATATTGCAGTTATTACCAAAGTTATTTTATGAGCAATCATTTAGTATTCATCTGAATATTGATGTATTTTCCATTCATTTCAATGCTACGTTATGTTTAAACTTTAAAAGCAATTTGTAGCGGTCCAAACTATTTGTATTTAGTATTTACTATAGAAAAATATTATAAAATATTAAAAATTCATTTCTTTTATTAAATTGGATTTCGACTGTTATAAAGTAAATATGTTAAAAAAATAAATGTTTGTTAAAAAAAATCAATTAAACTTGCTAAAAAAATTCACAAAGGGGAAAAACTAATTAACATTTTTTCAATGTAATTCGTGTGCAAAAGACATGATAAATTAAAACGCCACCGGAAAAACCTACAACCAAAAAGAAAAAACGTTCTTTATCAATTATATTTAATTTCATATCTCCGAAGAAATAAAAATTGGACCATTGTTTCAATTTTTCGCCATTAATTAATTCGCAATTCAGTTGGTGAACGTTTTTTGTTCCGCGGGACAAGATCAATAAAAAACATATTCGCTAAAAAAAAAACCTTATTACCATTTTTTCGCTCCTTTACATTATTCATATGCAAAATACATAAAAATTTAAAGGCCCATCGGTAAAACAAAAAAAAAAGATTTGCTTTTTTCATCGAACAAAGTCAACAGTTTTTTCAAATTCCACAGCCGATTCGCTGTAAAACTAACGTTTCATTCCAGTCGTCATTAAAATTATTATCAATTACGAATCGCTTCAATTAATTTAGCAGCGGTGGCGGCCGTTCAGTCATCCAAAAGTTGAAAAGCGAAAAACCGTTGCAAAGAGTACTCTCTGTTAAAATATTAGTGTTCCCCCTTCATATACATTTTCAGCTGAAAAGCGTGTGATGAAAATGAATAAGATAAATAGAAGCCGGGGATGTTTTTTCTACCTTATAGAAAGGAATAAATCTCCATGGGGATTCGTGAAATGTATCAGGGAAAATGATGGAGGAGCGCCTCGTACATACAAAGACACAATCCATACGGCGTTTTTTTCCCTATCTCTTCTCCCTCTATATCTCTGTGTGTACGTCATGTGTAAAGTTTTTCCTCGAAAACCGCAATATTTCATCGCTTCGGTTTTTCTCCCCTGTCCGAACAGTGGCGAACCAACGGCAACCAACGGCAACCAACGGCATCAGGCGATATATTACAACAAACACGTTCATTAATAATAACCGCGACTAATTAATTCATTCTGCATCCCTTATTTTACTTGTCCCCTGTCTTTTATTCATGCAGCAGCAAGCAACAAAACAATTTTGCGTTTGTTAAGCGAGTAGCAGAAGCAGCAATAGTAACGAAATGAAAAAAGTTGAGCGAATAAACGCGCGGATAAAATGTTCAATTTCGTCCTTTATTTGACGCGTGTACTGCTGGCGCGTCGTCGGGGGCGGCAAAATTGTGGAAAAAGTTGTCGGAAATATTACCGCCGGCAAGTATATTGTACATGTAAGTGCGAGAAACACAATGCGGATTACGAGCCGGGTCTATCTAAATCAAATTCGTGTTACGGAGAGAGCGAGAGAGGAGCAAAACAAAAAATACAACGAAACGAAACGAAGTCGACTGAATGTATGGTAAAGATAAAAGAGTGGCGCAGGAAGTATATAAACATGACCGAAATAAAAGTAAAACAAAACAAATCACCCTCTTTTATGTACACGTGTGTGTGCCTGCCTGTTGTTTCCGTCGCATTCCTTTTTTGGTTGCGGAAGGAAATGCATTGCCTAAACGTTTCTTGAATAAGCAATCAAGTTTGCTTACTAGGCGCTTACGGAAATAAATTTGCAAACCGCACCTTTTTAAATGAGATTATAACATTATCTTCGATCTTTTTTCTGCCACGTTGTTTCTTCTATTTGCACGATTCTGCTGTTATTTTTTTTTATTTTTAGTTGTTTTGGAAGGATGTTTAGATGTTTCCTTTTTATTTTATTAGTCGCAATTGATGGAAAATTGATTGGATGTTGTATACTTTCGTTTAAGTTATCGGTCATGGCTGTCACTTTATAAATTTCATGCTGTTTTTAATTTTTGTTAATTAAAACTTTGTCAATTTTTACGGCACACTAAATTTCGTTGTAGTTGTGTTATTAAAAATTACCAAGTATCCATTTTCCATGCGAAAGTTTTCACTACTTTTATTTTTCCCTGATTGAATATTAATTTTCCTTTTAATTTTCTTCCAGTTTTTGCTAATCTATATTTATAATTTAACCCAATTTTTAATTTAACTGAGTCGGAAGTAAGTATTCTTTAAAATAAAAGATAAATCGGATTGTCATTATAAAATTTGGTTTACCTAATTTTGAGAAGTATTTTACATTACATTTTTGACGGTATTTCAAAGATAACATTTTATTCATAACATAATTTCAAAACATTTAAAAATTTTCTCCTTTTCTAATTGTTTTCATTTATTTAAGATATTTTAATTTATTTCATTAAAATATTTCAATAAATTATTATTTTCCTTTAATCAAAAGAAAGCAAAACAAGTTCCACTTAAAAAAGGGGTAAAAAAAAACAAAAGAAAGAAATAAAAAACTCCATTTGAAAGTTTAGACATTTACGTAAATATGGAAGCTCATTTTGATTTATTGTAAAAACACGTAGAAAGATTTAAAGTCAGCGGGAGTGTTTGGGTGGTGCGCGCGGGAGAAAAAGAGAAAAGCTCTCTCTGTGTTCCGCGTTAGAAAAGTGATTGATTCACATAAATGACAGTGCGGTACGAGCTAGCAAAACGCTTTCGGGCGGCGGTTACCGAAAATCCGTCACTATATGTCTAGGCAATAAATTCTTCTTCCTACTCCATATTATCTGTTGAAGCAAATGCAGCAGCAGCAGCAGGAGCAGTGGTAACATGCAAGAGATGAGACACACATGCAGTCGTAGGACAGATTGCAAATGCAGTGAGTTGCTGCTGCCACCGCCGCCGCCGCTGCCGCCGCTCGAAGATCGTTACTAAATTCTAATAGAAAGCTAGGATTTCCTCTTCGTCTACTACCACTGTGCTTTGGCAAAGCGAAAAACTCGCTCGCCGAAATTGTTGCCAACAAATTGAGTCGCATCGTAAACGGAATCACGCGATTTTTTCTTCACCAGCACCCGCCGCCTCCACCCTAAAATATTTATTTCTATAAGCGCGACCTCTTTGTTCCTCTATTCTTTCTTTGTTTTCTATTTTGATTGTTTTTATCCGATGAATAGTATATTAAAATTTGCCTCGGTATTTATTGGGAAGAAAATAAATAAAAATTAATCGTTCTCAGTCGGATTAATTAGCATGTCCTGTCTACAGTCTCGCAGTGGTTGTTTGCGCCCTTCGACCCGTGCCCGTGCGAAAGAAAGCGGCTGTAAATTTGTCTCCATTAAGCTTTCGTTTATTTTTTGTTTCGGACATCTTTTCACGTTGCTGCTGGCCGACGGAGCGGTTTTAAATATTTAACCGAAAAATGCAAGATTTAAATCTCCAAATTGGTATTTGTGAGACTCGGGGGATTAGAAGTTTTAAAAGTGCGAAATTTACGACCGAAATTTTTAGTGACTATTGCGTGTAGTTTTTGCCAATTTATTTAATTTATTGCTCATGTATTTTATTCGTAATTAAAAAAATTAAATAAATAATAATAAAAATTAATGTCAAAATAGTTTTTTTTTAAATCAATATGTTGTAATTAATTTCGAAACAAATTCCAATTGGGTTAAATTACTGATGAAATGAATTATTAAAGAAGATGATTATAATAACGTCGATAGGAGGAAAAGGTAGAAATATCTCCTAAACCCCCAACATTTCAATAAAAAAAAAAAAAAAACTAAAAATTAAATAATAAATAATGATTTTCTGAGTTTGAACTGTAAAATAGATTCAAAGGAATCTCATAATTTTTATAATCATTAAATTCTATGGTAACAAGTAGGAATCAGTTTAATAGATCTCGGGAAATATTTTTTTTTCGCTTTCGTTTTTTGGCAATTCCTATAATACTTGAAAATGTTTTAGTTTAGTCCTTTTTAAATATAGGTATCCAATTTTTTCAATAATTCATTTTCTACGTTCCTTTATAATGATTCCTTAAAAAATAAAGAACACTAACAAACACAAAGTTTTTTTTTTTCATGTACGAACAACGATTAGATTATTAATTTTTCGGTTGATATTGTTATTGTATTTGCCGGCGCCTTCACAGATGAATTTTTTTTAATAAATTTTGATTTTACGATATTTTTATTTTATCTTAATCTAAAACTAATAAATAATTTTAGACTAATTTTATTTATTCATTTTATTAATATAATTTACCTATAACTCCATCATTCAACAACAAATTAAATTTCCGCATTAATAAATTCGCTTTATCAATAAAACAATTAATAAACGTAGCAAACTAAAAATTAAACCAACTTTACTTAACTTCCATCCATTAAAAGTTTATTTGTTTAATTATGCTCGTCGAGTGAATATTTTTGAGCGCGCGCGTAGGTAAATTAAGGAAGAAAGACGCGCCCTTTGCAACTTACTTGCTGTCGTTTATTTGTTGTTTGCCAAAGCTCTTCTCTATGTCTTGTAAAGTAAAGTTGTAAATGTTTGTTCAGCCAGTTTGAACCGCAGAGACCTTGTTCTTTATATGGGTGCTGTGCCCTGTGCGCTCTGTACTCTGTGTGTGTGTAAGTGCGTGTGTGCTGCTGTTACTTGCGATACACAATAATATTAATAAAATTAGGCGGCGCAAAAACGTGGGGGGCGAGGGGGGAGGGGACGGCAGTGGAAACGAAGAAGCTTTTCTTATACCACCTATCTCTTGCCAGTTATAAATTTCCGACAAATTTCCTGTTAATATGTACAGAAGCTCTTAGTGCTTAAGCCTTTGTGCACTATTTTACATTAAATGCAGTCGGTACGCCGCTAGACCTACCCCTATATAGATAAGGGTGCAATTCTGTGTGTTTTAGACTCTGCGCACACATTTTCTGCCTCTATTGCTCTCTCTCCCTTTCACACAGCCGCTCCGCTCCTCTCGTTTCTGCTCGACTCGACAACATACAGGGACGTGTTTTGCTTACAATTTATGGGTCAATCGTTTATTTCGCTCTTGTTTCATAAAACACGTACTTAATTTACTTCACTTTACGACCTTCATTTATTCCTTTTTCACAGCTTTTTATTTCAAAGGAATTCCCCTTTTTTAATTTGTTTGTCCTTTAATTTATATTCCCAGTGGTGCTTTGCTTGTTAATTATTTACATTTAATCACATGATAAATAATTATAAAGAATCAGTATTTTTTTTTTCAATAAAATAATAAAATTGAATTAAAATTATATATAAAAAAAAAATTAAGTTCCTGTATAGAATAGAATAAAGCGCAAGCTTGTTTGCACCCAAGGCAGCAACACTTGGGCCACACTAGGGAAGCAAGATCGCAAAAGACTCGACTTTAATTAACAAATGGAAGCTAATGGATAATTTATAAAGATTCATCGCGAAGCAAACTGCCACCGAAATTTCATAATTAATATACAAATATGAAGCCTACAGAGTTAGCGCCTGTTTCATCTCACCATTTCCCCATTTCACGTTTCCTATTCAATACACTGCAACGGCGGGGTATTGTTGCGCATTTAATATTATTAATTATTGCCTAAATCTAAAGTCTATTATTTACATTGCAATGTTTCCATTACAGATCAATGCACATAGCCCGTATCGATATTGCATTTCGTGCTGCGTGCTATTATGCTTACTGGCTGTTATTAACTCGCGCTAATGTTTATCATTTAATTGTTGTTTGCCACTGTATGATATTATGATATTATGATATTAATTGGATGTAATCTAAATGCATATTGGATTCCTCTATGTAATACTACTTTTTTTTTTTTTTTTTTTTAATTCTTGTATTTGATGTGGGAAATTTTTTGGATTTCCAAATAGACATTTTCAGACTGGATAGTTGCCGTTTTCATTTCACTTCCGGTTTCACTGTAAATTGCCTTACTTTTAATTTTTAAATAATGATCCCGCATTTTTTTCCTCTTTGTTTTACATTCTTGGGATCATTCACGGTTTAAAAACGTAATTTTTATAATTTTGGTTCTAAAAAATCTATTTTTAAAAATCCATCAAGATAGCAGTGTAATGCCTTAAATTGCTTTGAATTAGTCAGCCTGTATAATATAAAATAATATATTAAATAATAATATAACATAAAATCATAGAATTCAATTCGCTTCGACAACCAACCGAAACAATAATTTAATGGGCATAATGGGCAATAATAGGTGGGGGACATGCGATGACGAACGTGATATCAATTGTGCGCGAATAAATTTAGAATAGTAACGGGCGCAGAGCGACTGTAAAGTTTTATTTCGCAAAATTATAATGCCGGTCATAACAATAATAATCATAGTCATAATTTTATGCGTACCACATAAAGTTGACACGTGCGGCATTTATCATCGGAGTTACATGCAAACGGCGCGAAGATAACATATGCGCACTAGTTGGCATTGCACTCAACCCAAACCTACTCTCCACTGTGAACCGAAATGAAGGAAAATTACAAAAAAATAAATTTTATTAAAATATTGTTTTCTGTGATAGCGGGCGTTTCGTTATTATTTTTATATGACAAATGATTGAATTATTGCATTAGAGTTAAATTTAAATATTATTTTTGAGCTTTTTAAAAGCTTAAAAGTCCTCACTTTTTTTGTTTCTGAATTTTTAAGTTTTTTCGGTGATTTTTAATGCTAATTCTTGAAAAAGGGATTTGACAAGACGGAGAATTGTCTTGACCGTCTATCTAAGGTTATGTTAAAAATTCCAAGCACTCTGGATGTATTATTGCTAAGAGTGTTATTTACTGAATAAATCAGTTTATTCGCTAAGTTATTTTTTTCAAATTGTATCAAGAGCCATAGGTGATTCGACTAAATTCCTCATAATTTAAAGAATCCAATACGCTCATAGTAACTTGCCTTGAAACTGATTTGAATAATGTATCTAACAGCATGTTATTTTAATTCAAATTAGAATAATGCTTTACTGTGCTGGAAACATTAAAAAATAATTTTGTTGCAATAAAAAAACAAAATTTGCATAGCATAAAAAAATTAAAACAAAAAAATGTTCCGAGTAATCCAAAAAAATTTGGAAAAACTTAGATTACCATTTATTAATCAAAAATTAGTGACATTTCCGGTTTAACCGGATAAGTATTAATTAATTGAACTTTGCGTCAATAGTTCAATAATTATGTCTTCTAGAAGTGTGCCAATTATTATTGAAATTGTTTGCAAAATAAAGAAATGAAAGGGGGCAACTACTATGAGTTATCTATCACTCTGTTTGTATCTTAATATTTGTTACTTTTGGAATTTTAAAAGACTAGACATTTTCTACTCGCTTAAAATAAATGAGTCCAATTTTTATTTCTTTTAACGATGAGAAGCATTCTTTTGATAAATTTGCTTAATTATATAAGCGCACCTTCAAGATATGGGTTAAATTCATTGGTGACCCGGCGCCTTCACATCAAAATTTTCAGGAAATTGCTTGATGTGTTTGTATTTGTTTATATTGTATAATTTATATTAATTGTGGTCCTATTTAAGACCACTTGATTGTTTCATACTTTTTTGTTTTATTATTAGTTTTCAACGGTACTTTTAAAGTAATTTCAAATTTTTCTCAAAAAAAAAAAATTACCTTATTATTATTGAGAGAAAGATTCTTTTATGGTTTTCACTTAACTATAGATAACTACTGAATGTCAGGTTTTATTAAAATTTACGAAAAAAGTTGAATTGAAATTATATTTAATATAATTACTAATTATTTAATGGATTTTGGTCTTGCAACCTATGTAATTCAAGTTATTTCAGTTAGAATCAATGCGGTTTTAGTAGTCTAATTGGAAATTTGTATTTCCTGTTGTCGCGGTTAGTGTTTCGGCAAAATTGAGGATGTTTTGATTGAAGCTGGGATTAGTTGATGTTAATTTGTGAACTGTGATGACGTTCAGGTTGCAGATCCATTTGTAATCTTTGATTGAGGGATTCGTTAGATGGATTAAGAGAGAGGATTTTCTAGGCAATCTAATTTTTGAAGCGCTCAATTGACAGAAATTATTAATTTCTATATGACTAACTTCTTTACCTTGAATATCTTAAAAACGCTTTCAATTTGATTCTTTTGATGAATAAAAGCAAATTTAGCATTAGGCAAGTTCATAGTGCCTGGCGCCTTCACATCTGATTTTTTCTTTGCTTCTTCTCAATATATTTTCAATTTTGTTAACATATTTCTGCCATTATTTTTTGTTATGTTTTTATTAAGTATTGTAAATTAGAAAGTTATCGTCTATTATTTTTTTTTTCGAAAAAAAGAGGAAAAAAGAATTAAAATCATTTAAGTTGAGGAAAAAGTGATCTGAAATAATACAAGCAGAACAGTAAAAAAGCTAACAAATATCGAAAGATCTAACATTTTAAATAAAAATCTATTAAGTGCCTTTTTTAAATACTTTTTAATCATTGTAATTATACAAATAAAGCACGTTAACACCCTATACAACATTTTTGGCACGACACGTCGACCGCAAAAACACAAAAATCGCAACGCTTTTTAATTTAGCCTGGGTGCGTGCGGCATTTGAATATTTCCGCTGTAAATTTGTCGCCGTTTTTTCGCATTTTTATCTGCCGCCGCGCGAATGTGCAAGCTTTTTCCACCGCTTGTGGCCTGCAAAAGAAGAACTCGTTCGGCAAGCAAGCAAGCAAGCAAGCGGCAGGCAGCGGCAGCGGCACCGTTGTGGAGAGGAGAAAGAAGTGTTAGCGCATACGGAGCACGCTCATTATTTATATGACTCGAAAAGTATTTTATCGTTGGCAGCCGGCCTTCTGTGTTGCCGCAAACACACACGTTGCGCTTGCACATTTTAATAATATTGCAAACAATTTATTATTACGAGTGCGTGTAGTGTGGTGTGCTTGCTCGCGATATAATTTCGCTTTTTTGTATTTCCGCCACGTCTTTACTGTTTTTCTCCTCTCTCGCCCCCTTTCACCGGCAAACGCAGCTCTATTGCCACTGCCACTGCTACTACCCCCGATATCAGACGCTCGGCCTATATTCAGAGGTCTCTCTCTTTTCTAAATAGTAAATAGTGAACAAACTTCTTGCACGTGCCCAGAGAGAAATATATTTCGCGTTATTATTATTCGCGCGAATATTTGCGCTCATTTTATTCTCCCTTCGACCAAATTGAATCGACTCGCGCGTCTCATTTTATATGTTGCGTCGCGTGTGCATATAGCAATCATTTTCTGTCGTTCGCAATTCAATGAAAAAAGCAAAGTTTTATATTGAAATATATTTTAGTGTTCATTATATTTTGCATAACTGTCGTATAGTATGACTGTATGCACATATTGCTCGTGTAGATTGAAACAGTGCTTTTGTCCAATTTATTTTCAGATAGTTTTTTTTTTTTTACATTTATTTTTGGACAATTTTTTGGTTAATGGTTTATTAAAATGTGTGTTTTATATAGGTATGCGGTAGCGTGATTTATTTACATCGTATAGGAAAATGAATTGTCTATAGTTCCGACATTAAATGAGTTGGTTTGATTGCGCATTGTTTTTATTTTGCGAGCGCTTTAAAAATGATTCATTGTGATATCAATCAAATTTTATTTATTTTCGATTGGTATTTTATTTTATCAATAATTAAAAGTTTTAATTGCTCTATTTTAGAATAAATTGTTATTGCTCTTTTCAACATATAAAATAAATTATTCTAATTAATGAAATAATTAATAATAATTTAATAAAAAGAAAAAAAAACTAAACTGTTAATTTATTGTCTACAAAAGTGATTATTTTACAAAAAAAAATGAAGGGTTAAAAATTTCTTTAAAATTTCGTAATTTTGCAACCTGTTTTTAATATTTAACATTTAACTTCAACACAGATAATTTTTTCAAATTAAAATTACAAAAACAATACTTTTTATTGCACTATTATTATTATTTAGAAATATTTTTTTATCGAAAAACAAAAAATGAAGAAGGAAAAAAAGCTTCAATTTAATTTAATTTAAAAGTTTAATTAAAAACAGTAATCATCTTTATTTTTTGTAGTCTTATTACTTTTATTTTTATCAATCAAAAGCTCGTAATTATTACTCAAAAAGTAGTTAAAATCAACTTTTAGTAACTATTCAAAAGTAAATATCTTAAAAAAAAAATCCTCAATTCTAAAAAAGCAAAAAAAAAAAACAAGTCTGAACAAGTTAATTTAAATGGCCGAACTTTCAATATCACATAATTGTTCTTTGCGCTTTTTCGGTGCGCTGGGTTTATAAAAATAGTTAGTAATGGGTGTTTACAAAGTTTCCACTTTTTATTGCTCGAAAATCCAATTTGGAAAACTTGAAAGAGTGAGTCCCAGCGAGCAAAAAATAAACCGTCGCCGAAACTTTTCGCACACTCATATTTTCGAGTTTAATTTTGCACTTTTACGACTCATTAAAATTAATATCCGGCAGGTGCCCCCCGAGAAGAATCTAACAAAAATTACACATATAAATTTATTTTATTGTTATTGCCAAAGTTTAACCGCATCCGAGCGAAACGCAATTGTACGTTTTCTCTGTCGTCCCTCCAATAATAAAAATATAATAAAAACTAAGCTTATCCTTGTACGAACAAATATCGCACTACAATCTACAACTAACTGTACGGATTCTCATATTCTCGTATTCTCATATGAACCGAGAGAATGTTTGCCGAACAATCCGCGCTTAATTTTTAATCGCATTTCACTACTGTTCACTGTTCGTTCGTTCGTCGGTTCGTTGGTTATTAAACGGCTAGCGGTGGTGAAAAAGTGGCGCAACGCGTTGCGGATAACTAATTAGCCTTACTTTTCAACTGAAAGTTCAAGTTGTACTTGAATCTATGCAATTAACTTCATTTACTTTTCACACCACCAGAAATGCCGATAATTTCTCATGCTCATTCTCAGAGTACGTTTTTGCTTGCTTATTTCTATGTGTGTGTGTGTGTGTGTGTTTTTTTTTTTTTTTTTTCAATATTCCTTCCTCATCGTCGACCGTCTTTTCCATTCTCTTCAGAGTGCGCATTTGTTTGGCCATTGCTGCGGCTGCTGCTGTGGGAAAAACAAAGTGGAGCTTTATTTCGAGTTGCGCGCTTAATAAATAAAGCCTTATGGGAAGTCGGCGGCGGCGTAACGCGCAAGCATTCGTGAAATTGGCTTATTAGCTAATCGAGCATGGAAAATGCAGCCTGCTGCCTGCCGGTTTATCCAATTCACTTTTAGATATCGCCGAATATAAATTACATTCTAAACATTCGAAAAGAACAACAGGATTTATGTGCTCCCCTTGCTACCTAACGTTTCGCCCTCGTATAGAGAGGCGGAATATATGCTGAAGAGAAAATTATAATTTCGCTATTTCGGCTAATTAGATTTTCGCGCCTTTTCATCTTGATTTCTTGGAGGCGAGCAGTGCGAGCGAACACCGGATACACAAGGTGGATGATGATGATGACGATGAGACAGCCCGCTTAGGGTCTGGAGCTGAAAAGCCGAAGCTTCGTTTTGCAGAACTTTCATTTGGCAAAAATCCAAAGCTCTTTCGCTAAGTCCTTTCATCGCCAATTTGCCGCGAATTAAAAAATCGCACAAGAAATTTTGTGTTCCAGTTGGAACATTGCATTTAGTGTTTGCTAAAATTTTTAAAACAAAAATTTGTACAGTTTTTTTTTTTAACTAATAAGTAATATACTTACTATTACTGCTGAAAAAAAAATCTTTTTCATAATGCGTTATGATAACTTTGAATTAAATCGCTAATTTGTATTTAACAGTCAATTTGACCAAGAGAGGAAATAAAAACAATCAAGTTTTTTTCTAGAAAAATTAGTTTAAATTTAAAGAAAAAGATGTTAAGAATGTTAATTTAAAGACAATACTTAAAGAAGTTGTCAAAAAACGCATCCAACCAAAAAGCATAAATAAAACCATGAAAAGCAATCTTGCGAATGCATCTACAACAAGCGTCCTAAACGTTTCGACTTTAATTGAATTTTTTTCCAGTGCACTTTGACAATGACCATGTAACGAAGCGTCCGCATTCGAAAGTTGCTCCGGCGAATTTCTCAACTTTTATTATTATTTTTTTTTTTCGAATAAATTGCAAAACCAGCCTTGCCATGTTGCACGCTGAATTTAACTTGTTGCTGCGCGAATTCCCGAAACGATGATGCAAATTAAACAAAAATGAGTTTTGCACACGTTGATTTATTAAAGTCTCCTCCATCATATTTCGCGCCCCCGGAGACTACTGCTACTGTGCACGCCACTCGAACTTATAGTATACACTGTAATATATTATATATTATATGATTATTTTCTTTTCGGGCAAAGAGCACAAGTATTATAACAAGAGAAGTTAAAGCATAACAGCAGCAGAGCAGCAGCAGCAGCAGCAGCAGCAACAACATTTACTATTTTCCGTGCTTTAAAAACATCTGTTACATTACGTTGGCGCTTAATTTCTTTTCCATTGCTGAAGAAAAATGCCACGGCCTTTTTTTCTCTCTGTGTGTGTGTGTGTGTGTGTGTGTGTACTGCTGCCGACTTGTTGGCTGGCGTGTGTGTGTTTGTCGGTGAAGAGTTTGAAATGGCACAACGGGGGTGCAATACGCCCCGAGCGATTTCTTGTGCACACACAGTTTTGCTAACTGTCACCTAAGTCAATGCGCTTTTTCTACGTCAGAATTCCCATTTACTTCTTTATCACCGAGCTTTACAAGCTCTCTCTTTCAGATATATATTGCTTTTTCTTCTTAATTGTATATCTTTTCGGGCGTTGCTTTTTCCAGTTATTGCGGTTCGTGACAGAATCATAGAACTCTTTGTTTTCTAATGTATTCGTTTTTGTTTTGCAAATAAAAATATACAGGATGATCATTATTTATTTAAGATAAAGTTTATGAAATTTAAAGACAAAATATTTGTCAATTTTTATACTATTACTTTAGAACTATGGATTTATTGGTATAATTTTTTTCTTTCAAAAAAATAATTTTTTTTTTTGGTTTTTTTACATTTTGTGCATTTTTAATTAGTCCATTTAAAAGTAGTGTTTAAAAAAAAAACCCTTTGAAACTTGTGGTATATTTTCGTTGTAAAGAAAAGTTAGAATTTTTAGTTAGTTGGATTATAAAATATTAGCGGAAAATCCATCCCGTTTTTATTTCTTTGACGAGTGAAGAATAAAGCTTTTTTTTTTATGTAAAACAGAATTTTTTACCTTTTTTCCACCATAGCTTTTATAGAGCAAATTATAATTTGCGCATCTCAATTTTAAAATTAACAGTTGTTCTAAATTTCTTGCTTTCTTATTCGAATCACATAAAAAATGCATAATTTTTATTCAAAATTTCTCTTATAATTCAGAACGCAAGAAAACATAGAGAATATTGATGCAAGTTGCGACTTGCGTAAAATTTATGAATAATAAATTTATGAAACAAATGTGGAAAAGCAATAACGAATTTCAAACGAAAACAATAAAACTGAAAATACTTTAAAATGAAAAACCACTGAATAATTTAACCGTTGCATAATCAGGAATTGCAAGCACATCGCGCAAGTTATAAGTTATAAAAAGTGCATTTTTTTTTTTTTTACTGAAAAGTTACACATCTCGTGGCTCATAAAAAATCGAGGGACAGAGAGAGAGAAAAAAAACAAAAAGTTGAAAATATAAATAAAATGCATGTGTCGCTAGCGCCAGCTTCGATGGTCTCGGATGTTTAGATGGGGTGTCACGCACACGATAAAATTTTCTATGAGTTTATATAAAGTTTCGTCGTACATATTATGGGCACATGGGCCGTCACCAGGCTGCCGACGTCGCTGGCTGTACTTCCGAGCATTCGGATTTCTTTTTTCACTCTTCTCCTCCATCCACCCTGTTCTGTATGCGTGCAACTACAAATTCCCCGCTCATTTGGGACATACAAAATGTATGCAGAGCTCTCTCTACTACTGCCGTGCCACCTTCGTCGATTCCATTCGACCTTTCGCTGAAATTTTCCACCCGAAACGTTACCGAGTACCTACTTTTTACCGAAACTCCACATTTTCCTCACTTTTGCATTTTGCGCAAAGTTAAAACATCCCCCATATGCTAAATTTAATCGGAATGTATTGAATTAAATATTTTCAGGGCGAATGTTTTTTTTTTCCTTTCATTTTTTTTTTCGTTTTTAATTAATTTTGCCCGCTTTTGAATATAATTTTTAGAAAATTTATTTAATGAATTATTAGCGCGGGAAATTTATTTCATTTTTGTTTTATGAGCTATTTAACAAATGCGAATTATTAATTCCGTTTGAAATTCATAAAGCATTCATTATGTAATTCGCTGAATTGAATTTATTTTGACCGCTCTGGCTTACCCATAAAATATATTATGCTTCTATAACGTACACATGTTTTATTTATTTATTTGATGAATTCAGTAAAAATATCCTAAAATTTCAAAAGCTTTCCTCTTCGTTCACGTGAATATAACATTTTTATGTTTTCGTTTGTTCGCCATGTTTCTAAAAGCAGCGGTTGCTTGCTTTCAAGAAACATTTAGTTTCTTTAGGTTAAAATATTTTTTGCTTTATCTAAAACTTGAAATTTTTAATTTAAGTTTTTTTTATGTTTCTATTAATTTAATTAATTGATATTTATTTATTTGCTTTTTTATTAATTTATTTTTATTTATTTATTTATTAGGAGACAACAGTATTTAATTTAATTGCTTATCTTTTTTGTTTTTCAAAAACCAAATGCAAGATGACTGAAATTACTTAAATTAAAAAATATATTGAAAAAAAATATCAAAAAGCATTTGTAGAAACAAATACTTGCAAATGTAGTTTTACAGTTGACGTGCTGAGCTTTTAAGCCCTTCAATTTTTTTTATATAATTTGTAGTATAAAAAATCTTGCTAATTTGGATTGTAATTTTTAAAGTACCAAACTTTTTTTTCATTTGAATCTTGGTGGTTGGTATCAGATCGCAATTATCGGTCCAAAAAGTATCCAAATCCTTTTTGGCATACCGATACAGGGAAAAAATAACCAAATGTATTTAGCATATAAATTATATGAAAACATCATGGACAAAGCAAAAAAGGAAAAAAGAACCAAAAAAAAAAAAGGAAAAAAAGGAAAAAAAAAGCAGAGAAAACCGCATGCATAAAACGGGACATAAATTTTAGAGAAAATAGCTCTTGGAATATTTCGATGTTCTACTGAATATGTTGTTATATATTTATTTTCATATACACACTCGATTCAAGTGGATACGTACAGGATAAAGTATATACCTATAGTGGAAAACTTTACATAAGAATAAACGCGTGTTGAAAATGGTATAGTGGTAGTGGAGGTACTAGGAGTCGGACTCAGCTTGTTTCTTCCTCCGGTTTATGCTCGCGGAAAGCAATTTCTATTTTTGCACTCATAAAAAAACACGTTCGTTCGTATACTGTATACGGGAAGTGAGAGCGGTAGCGACGCAGAGAGAGAATCTGCAAAGGCCGGCACCGAGTCTTTGATACCTTTTAATAAATAATGTTTTGCGGATTTTTAAAGCTTCGCCCACAATTTATGGTTTTGTATGGCTGCCGCTTCGAAACGGTTTAAATCATCTCCTTTCTTTTGGCAAACAGATGCGCGAAATAAACACAAAAAATAAAATAAATAAAAAAATTGTAAAGGAGAGAAAACAACGAACTTACTAAAAAAAAAAAGAAAAAAAAAAGTGCCATCATATATGGCGAGTATTTGACGAGGGTTTTTAATAATACAAGAAAAACCTGAATTTTCTTCCGGCACAATTTAATGTAAGACAAAAGTTTGCAAACTTTAATATGATGGTAAATTCATGAAACAACAGCTATAAGTTTGCTGTTGCAGTTTTGCAACATTTTTTAAAGTGAATAAAGAAATGTTTATTTTTTTTAAATTTATTTAATAGTTAGCTTCTCCATTGGATAAAAAAAGTCTTCTCAAGCTTTACACTTTACAATTTCTTTATTTATATTTTTTTTGTATACAGAAAAGCAGAAAATTTCAATTAATTAAAAATGTTGTTTAAAAGTTTAAATTAAAATAGTGATCGATTGATTCGAAAAAAAAAAAAAAAAAAAAACAAAGATTACATGAGAAATAAAAAAAAAATTGGAGAGCTCGGCGTGGAATTTTCTGGTAATTAAGCGAGCGGTGGTAATTAAAACAACAATTAAAGAAAACGCTTTTTGTCCATTAACGGAAAGAACACGCTCGTGTCTCGCAATATATGAAAGCGGGCGAGCAAGAGGCCTGTTTTTGCATTAAAACCATTTCCATGCTCGTTTTAAACTCGTTAACTTTAATCTCCAAATTACGGAAACAAGAAATATTGTTTTTTCCTTGGTGAGCAGCAAGCAGCAATTGTATAGCTGGTAGTAGACGCCGCGGAAAAATCTTTAATTACCGATGCGAGCGGAGAAAAAACCGTATAGTTTGTCTTATCAAACGAAAAGTTTCGCAGAAAACACAAACAGCGCAAAGTTGCAGCAGTAGTCGCATTATATGCGAGATGTGCTAGCACGAGACTTTTTCCATTATAATAATAATCGAAAGAAAAGTATGGAAGAAGTATAGTGGTGCAGAAAAATGAAGAACTTGCAGCTGTAGCGGCAGCAGCAGAAGAAGCAGAAGCGGAGAGGAAAAAACAGGAAGAGAAAATTTAGCAGAAACGAAAGTTTTCTATGCATATCATTTGCCGGGGTTTCGTTTCATTTGAGAAAAGATAAAACGCGGGAGAGATCCTCTTTGCATCATAGTACTTGTGGTTAATATATAAGTCAATTTGCAGTTTACCAACTTTATTTACATGTGTACCGGCGAATAATAAACGAGCTTTGCTTTCGGCTCTCGCAGTTTAGTTATATTCCAATATAATTGAATAAGTTTTTCATTTATCTTCGAAAAACTGCATTATTTTCCAATTTACCATTTCTAATTGCATTTTTGTAATTAGTAAGCTTTTTAATTAAAAGTATATTTTCGAGGGAATTTTTAAGTCTGCCATAACTTGTTATGATATGTTAATATAGTTTTCGGTATACCGATAATTTATTTATAGGAAAGGCAATAAATTCGCACGTGTTAAACGTAAACGTTTAAAACGACGTGCGAAGATATGAGGGGCATGTTTAATATGTTTCGTGACTGACGGTGCACGGCTTTCGGTGAAAACGTTCGGCGTCGAACTAGCTAGCTCTATACTACCGGCGTTATTAGTTACAGTAGAGTAGTATATGAAACCGGTGCATATTTTCTCCGGGCAGCCCGCCCGGCGCATTCACTTCGCTTTATACGTTGATGTTAGTAGCTACACGGCTACGGTGCGAAACAAACCGGCAAAAGTATTAAAGCCGGCGAGAGTTTTCCTTATGCGTTTGTCATTGTCCGCGAAAATCAGTGCAAATGCACCAACACTGATATATGAATGTTTACGAGCCTGGTGTATAATTTCGAAACTGGGAAAACCGTCATCCATTTCCCATGTTGTGTAGGTGTTGTGTAGGTGTTATACATGCAGACACGTTCTCTATACATGCAAATAGCAGTAGATAGAAGCCGGGAGGAGAGTATAGATAGAGTAGGTACAGTGGCAAGGAGCGTGATGCTTCGTGAATGTTACCTCTGGGAGCTTTACCCACATGTTTCAAATAATCTCATAAACGTATTGAGGGATCGACATTTCATTCATATACAGCAGCCCCCCCACTTGATTGATGATACTCCGAAACAAATTACTTAATACTTTATGCTCTCTGCATGCCGCCGGTAATTTCTGCATTCCTCCTTGGATATATAATTACGTATAGCGCACTTCTAGTGCTGATTAAGCTTTTTATTATCTTCTTAGAAGTAGAGTTAGTTTTGCGTATAGTTGTACCGGCAGTCGCCGTTTAGCTTTGTTCACTCAAA
>JASKGO010001672.1:0-12256 GCA_030556065.1 Holobus sp. GC000080
TTCTGGCCGCGTACAGTTAGCGCTCAAACAAAATATTATTGACAGTGACAGCAAACTAATAGGTTAGAATGCACCCTACCGCCGAAAGTACGGACTTTCTGGCCGCATATATGAATATTACTGGACTGCCGGCCACAAAAATCTTGTAACCTGCTAGAGTGCGCTGCGGCCACAAAAGTCGCACTTCCCGGAGTAAAATGCGGCCAGAAAGCCCGTACTTTCGGCGCGAGATCAAGAAAAAATTATTTTTAAGGTTAGTTTATTTAACAACAATAATGACTTATATAGCATTAGTGCAGTAAAACAAAAGTTTTTTATTAAAACAAACAAAAACAATTTTTTCTTAAATAATTAATCAGTTCTGCAACTAACTAATAAACAAACAAAAATACATAAATTAATAACAATAAGCAACATTACCACTTTTCTATTGCTTAATTCGAATTCAAATTCCCATTATTCTATGAAAATTCAAATAGCCCCTTACAGCTTTTTTCAAATTTTAATGAATTTTGCAATAATGTTAATGCTTAACATAGAACTAAAACAACGAAAAGACCGATATGAAAGGCAAAAAACAATAAACCTATTTTTTAAATGACAACATCGTCTCGCAAACAAATTCAAAAACGGCAAAAGTAAGGCCACTGGTGAGTATGGCCTTTAAGGAACTGGGAACACCTCCTTTGAAAAGACCACTCGCTCCCTCGTACTTCCAAATCTTTAAAGTGCAATCGATTATGTCGCCGCAGGAGAACTGTTTGCCGAAAGTGGTGCGATACTGTTGGAAACCTTGAATTTGCATTCGTTTCCTAGTTAAATCGAAAGGGTACACCAGCAGTTTGCTGATGAGACCGGCGATACTTCCGGCTACGGCACTGCCAACTATCGCATAGGATTCCTCTTCGACTTTAATAAACTTCTTGTAGTTGCGATCCAAGAACTTGTAAATCGAAAATTGGAGCCCTATGTTCGGTACTACCGCTAACAGCGACGGTGTCAGTCCTTTGTAAAGGGCAAAGAATCCTTCGTTTCTTACAATGTGCTTGTAACCGGAATAAATCGAGTGGTAGACTTTTTCCTTTTCGTATTGGGCTACAAGACGTGTTCGCATTATGTCAAAGGGAAATGTTATTATTCCTGCTGTCGCTCCTGAAATTACAATTACTTTAATACATTTTTTTGTTTAAGAAAATAATGATGTAAAATTTACAAATATATTTTGATTAATCTATGAAGCACTTTATCAACTGTTTATAGGCTCAATTTGGTAACGTTAAGACAATTTTTAAGGAAGTTTTCAGTATTTTTTTCTAAAAAAAAAGTGCGTTACAAATTCAGTAACGTAAAAAATTTGAAAAAGAGCGGCAATATTTGAAAATCAATCCTAACCTAAAAATTGTTCTTCAAGCAAGTTAAGCAGTTCGTATTTTAAACATTTTAAAAATATAAAAAACTAAGTTAATTTAAATAAAACTTGTAAACAATGGATAGAAAACTAAAAAGTGATTTACAACAAGAAATACAGCAAGCATGCAAAGCGGTAGCCGAAGCAAAACATTTCGAAATAAACGAAGAAGTTGCCGGTGTAATAACGGAATTAGTTTGGCGAAAACTGCACACCTACTCTCAAGATTTGGAAGCCTTTATGAAACACGCAAAACGAACGCAAATTACAACGGACGACGTGAAACTATTAGTGAGACGCAACAAAGACTTGTCGAAAATTCTAAGTGAAAAAACGGATTCATCAAAAACTAATTCAGCAGCAGCTGCAGCAGAGGAAACAAAGAAGAAGAAGAAACCTTCAACGAGTTCAGCAAGCACTAGTTCCACAGTAATAGATTTAGCTGATTAATTAACGTAACGTATTTACCTGATACAGATCCGCAAATAAAATGCGCCGCTGTCTTCGAGCCGAAATGATTGTGTTTTTTCGCCACGTTGTTCAAAACGTTGAAACTCCAAAACTGCACGATCCCAAAGGAAATGCTGAGCAATTGTGCGGGAATATGTCCTTTCCAGAAAGATCTGATTCCCTCTTCCTTGAAAATACTAACGGATGCCTGATACATCGAGCGGTACTTGGAGCCATGATTTCTTTCAGTGATGGGTTCCACTTGCAATTGAAATCTGATTTTCAGCACATCGAGTGGCTGGATTATTGCTCTGGTGACAGCACCAGATGTTGCTCCAGCTATGATCACCTCTGTGTGCGTAAGTGGAGTCCTCTCTGCATTTTTGCGTGGCTTCGGTCTAAAGTATTCCTTTAGTTTTAGAACACTTGGTGGAAGAATTGCACTAAGTGTGCACTTTGAAGGTTTACCAGAGTGCATGAATCTAATTTCATTATCTGCACATTTTTTGGGTACTTTTACTTGTTACGTAAGACACCATTTACTGGGCGAATTGTTCAGAAATTCTTCAGCACACATTTTTTTCTGAAATTAAATTCCCCCAATTGTTGCCACTGATAATTTCGATCTGATTGATTGACAACTGAGTAATAATAGTAATACTGAAATTATCAAGAAGTCAATTAATTCAGTTATTTGAGGTAAGAAAGATTTCGTTAATTTTTCTTTAGCAGAATTTCTTGCGTTTGTACATAATTTTTAAAAGAAAGTGGAAATTGATATAATGATTTTGTATTTTGCGTGTTATTTTTAGGTTATATTACGTCATTGATTGTGGTTTGGAAAACTTTTCACGCAAAAAGTAAGATAAAAATGTTTAAATTAGCTTTGAAGAGTTTATTTCCGGTTTTTTTGAAAGAGATTTGATTTGAATTATAAGTACTAATTGCAAATTATGTAATACTTAATTAGTTGTTATTTTTTTAAAGATTTTTCAAAATTAATGGTAAATTCAATTGTTTTTTTTTTGCTTTCCACAAATTGAAAACATTGCATTGAAAACTAAAACACGTACAGATTAATAAGAATTTAATTGTTTTGACTAGTAAAAAACAACTATTAATTGTTATTAAATAATAATGAACAGAGCGAAAAGTGGTAGTTGCTTTTGAAAACTTGTTTCAGCAAGTTTTTATTTTCCTAAATCTAAAATGAATAAATTTGCATATGTTTGCAAAAACTTTTCAGTTGTTTGTAGTGTTTCCATCACTGTCCATTAAAAAAATACTTTTAAAACCACCCAGAAAATTAATAGTTTCTTTTGTTTCAGTTTTTCAGAGAAGATTTGAACATTTGATTATTCAAACTTTTTTTGTGAAAAAGTTAGAGATGCAAAATGAAAAAAAAAAGTTGTTACAAAAGCAAGAAGCCATCGAATGAGACTCAAGCGAGTGTAATTATTAACCATTACGAGCGTTAATAAAACAATGCCTCTATTGTATAACAATTTCAATGGGCTGTAATTAATTAGTCATAAATGCGGCGGAATGAAATGCATGTAAACGTCCGTCATCAAATGTGTGTTATGTGTTATGAAGAAGAAGACGAACAACAACAACAACGGCGGCGAGTGAGCCGCGAAGGATCTCTCGGTGGAGAAGAGCGAAGAAGAAATAGTACTTGTTTGTGGTTAGATAAATATTTATTTATAACTTGGCCGTAGATAAGATTAAAATACGAGTTTTGGGCTCTCTTTCGGCTATCGAATAAGCCGCGCAGTTCAACGGTGGTGCATGGATTAAGTGTTGCTGCATGGCGATGGCCGATCAGAAACCGAAAATAATCGCAATGATTCCAAAAAAAGTACACGTAGTTCAAGTGAACGAATTGAAAGAAGAAAAAGAAGAAGACGCGATGCCGCTAGGCGACCGAGGTACGTGCTGCGGCGAGAATACGCCCAAAGTTGAACAACGGCGACGCGAGGTCGGCATCATGGACAAAGTGCAACGCGAACAACGCGATCGGGACAATAACAAACACCACAAGCAGAACAGTTTGAGCGTTTACGATAACGAAAACGAAATTTGCTTTACGCCGCCGGGTGATTCAACAACGACAAATTGCAATCAGTTGCAGAGGCAGCGCAGTGTAACAACGAACAGCGGTGATGCAAAAGGTAGTGATTGTGATAGCGGCAGCGGCTTGAGACAAGTCGAGCTTGAGCACGAGAACAGCAGCAGTACACCGAGCACACCGGAACAGCAGCGTTTAATTTCGCTGCGAGACGAGTTGGAGTACAAACACGACCAGAATGATGTTATATTGGTGGGACGCATAAGAGGTAATGAAAACATAGTTCACCGCCTACGTGCAACCCATTTCGTAGATAAATTTATGTACTTCATTTCACAAGTCAAGGACTTGATTCTTGTTGCACATTTCGCGCTTTGCTGCCTTTGCGTGAAGCGAAGTTTTCGCTCTCTGTCTGCTGCTGGCTTTTAATGCGCGTTTAATTTTAGATATCTCGACGACTGCAAGAAAAATGGCGACGCTCGCTCCGAAATCGCCTAAACCTGTGAGTAAAAACGACAAAGAGGAGTCCATTTGGGATAAATTGGGCACTTTGGGACGTAAGAAACGGATCAAGGAAGGTGAGCCTGCTAATTTTACTATTTGTTTTGGTTTCTGAACAATTTAAAAGGCAAAAGCCACATTTCCTTTTATGGTTATGTTGGTTGACATTTCTTGCAGCAGTGAAAAACAGTCGCAGATTGTTTATTTTTGGCTTTTTTTCGGATTTTCTGATGCTTTATTGTTGTTTTTGCAGTGCAAGAGGTTCAAGAAGAAGGGAAATATGCCATTGATTCACCAGGAAGTCCACAAATTGCCAATATTGGACCTGAAGACTATGATTTGGGTATGCCACTTCCATTTTCTTTTAAAATTTCTAAATTTAGTAACAAAAAACAAATATTAAACTAAAATTTGATCGAAAAAAGTCACCTATTTAGTCACCAGTTAATTTACTAATAAAAGAAAAAAAAATATCCATATTATTATAAATTTGTAGAGGAAAATGAAGAAAGATCAATGCTTCAACCTGGTGCGAATGAAAATCCGAAATTCCTGCAGCTAAACAAAGTGCTAATCGATTGGATCAACGACGAATTGGCATCTCAGCGAATAATAGTGCAAGATCTGGCCGAGGACTTGTACGATGGCCAAGTGCTGCAAAAGCTGTTGGAGAAACTAACCGGCGACAAACTGGACAGCCGCGAAGTGACGCAAAGCGAGAAGGGCCAAAAGGAGAAACTCAATGCAGTCCTATCGCATTTCAACTACGTACTGGGACTGCATAGAACTGGTTCGAAGAAATGGAACGTCGAAGCGATCCATTCAAAAAATATCGTCTCGATTATGCATCTTTTAGTGGCTCTGGCTAGACATTTCCGGCCGCCGGTTCGTCTCACTGAACACGTCTCGGTTCCGGTTGTCGTAGTGAAGAAGACCAACGGCATTTTGACGCATCACATCATCAACGAAGTCATCACAACCGCTTACGACGACGTCGGAATGCGTTGCGAACGCGACGCATTCGATACACTCTTCGATCACGCTCCTGATAAGCTGCTCGTTGTAAAAAAGGTAAAAAATTTGTCTATATTTGTAAAAGCGCTATCGATTAAGTAAGTTTTGCGATTTTAGAGTTTGGTAACGTTTGTCAATAAGCATTTAAACAAGATTAATCTGGAAGTGACTGAATTGGAAACCCAGTTCCACGATGGCGTTTATCTTACCTTGCTGATGGGACTCCTGGAGGGATTCTTCGTGCCTTTGCATAGTTTCCATTTGACGCCCAAGGATTTCGACCAGAAGGTCCATAATGTTATGTTTGCCTTTGAGCTTATGGAAGAAGTCGGGTTTATGAAATTGAAAGCTCGTCCTGAAGGTATTTCTTTTCTTTTTTATTAAGTTGTAAAATTAAAAAAAAAATCATTAAATATTAAAAAGTAATGAAAAGTATAAAAAAAAAATGATTTGCTAATAAGAAAAGCTAAAAAAAAAAACATTCAAAAAAATAATTATTTTGTTGCAGATATAGTAAATCAGGATTTAAAATCCACCCTGCGTGTTCTCTACAATTTATTCTTAAAATACAAGCATCTTTAAAAGTGCCACTTCTGCAAAGAAAAACTTAACAAATTAATCATCGACTAATAAATGTTAAGTTATCAGTCAATGCAAATGAATGTTCACCCAGTTTACCCCTAAAAATGTGCCTTAAAAACTATTAATTTATTAACATAGTTTATTTTAGATAATTAACGTTTATTAAAAAAGTATTATCTATTGTTAATATTAAGGAATTTATTTAAAGAGAAAAAGTAATTATAAAAATCTTAATTATCATCACTTACAACTTCATTTTCTTCTAATTTCTTCAAAGTTTCAGCACTGGCTGAAGCCAGAAATTTAGTATATTGCTCAGGTATACTCAGGAAGCGTTTAATTTTCGAACGAATCTGTCTCCACGTTTCCTGGTTGTAATTATTTTTATCTCTGGCCATTGCTTTGTAATTTAAACCATAAGTGGTAAGCAAATTGCTAAGTCTTTCCACTTGGCCCTTGGGTAGTCTGAACCTTCTCTCACGAGGAGCTGTAGCATCATCTATGAGTTCCTTGAGCACGTGTGGTTTAGTTATGGGCTTGGTTTCTTCTTCATGAACTGATTCTTCCATCCAACCTTTATTTACTTCTGACATTAATTTCATTCTTTTCTTCTTCAAACTTTCTACTTTGAATGTCTGGTTTGGATCATAGCAAAGACCCATTTCTTTTAAATTTGTTTGTACTGATTTCCTTTCATCCCACGCATTTTTGATTTCCTTGCTGCAAATTGTTTGTACAATGTACAAAATGATGGAAACATATTTGTATAGATTTACTTACCAATCAATATTTCCTTTGCTGAAAATTTTATTCCGCAGTCTTTTCCTATTAACATTGTGTCTGTAGACTTTCTTTCGGCGTTGTTTTCTTAATTTAGCCATTGATTTTTAACTTGTTTTTTGTTTGAAACAACTTACAACACGTGCACTCTAGGACTGATTTTGAGGTTAGATTGCTCCTTTGTCCTTCAGAAAATTTGAAAGTTAAATGAAGGACAAGCGCGAACTTTAAAAATAATTCAAGAGCACAAATAAAAAATAATTACAAATAGTATAATAAAAAGGCGAATAATGTAAAATAAGAAATAGGCTGCTACAATAAAAATAGATAGCAGAACAAGGGCACAGAAGTAATTCAAATAAGTTTTAAAATTTGAAATTGCCCGAGAAATAACTGGAGGTGTCATAACTGTCTGTCATTTGTATTTGACATTTTCCATTTCCATTATGGCGTCTTGCACCGACGAAAAGAAAAACACGTGCAATTAAATTGTAAGTTTATCGTTTAATTGACTGCTTAATTAGTGTACACGAAACGAATTTTTCATAAGGCTGTTTGCAATATACCAATGTTAAAATAATTGCTTTGGTTCCCAATGTCTGATGGCGTTCCCAGTGAATTAAAGCGGTTCGTGTTTAGTTCTAAGTTAAACATAAACGGACATTTACAGGAAGAAAAATTGGAAATTATTATTCCTGAGGTATTTTTGTATCAATTATTTACTTGGGAAATACGGTTCTTCTATGCAGATTCATCTAAAACATTTATTTCCTTACAAATTACACTCATTTTCATTATAACCTTAAATTGCGTTTTGCATTTGAGTTTCCTCTGATAAAATTAGAAAATTTAGTAATTTAAATTGCAAATTTTCTATTGTTCCATTCATAGTAATCTATTTTGAGTAATATTGAGTATAGCTTTCTGTAGGTATCAATTGGTAGAGTAATTTTTTTATATAAAAAAATATCTTATGTAACTGTTTTATTTCAGTTGTTGCAAGCAAGTTACTCATTCTATACTTGGCCATCGGCTCCAGTGCTTGCGTGGTTCTTGTGGGAGCATCGCAACGAAATAGCCAATAAGAACATCCTAGAAATAGGCTCAGGGACAGCTCTACCAGGAATCGTTGCTGCTAAATGCGGCGCTAAAGTCACTCTAAGCGATTCGCTAACATTACCGAAATCGTTAGCACACATCGAACGCAGTTGCACGCTAAACAATCTAAAATTAGACCAAAATATCCGATTAATCGGGTTGACGTGGGGCTTGTTTTTGAATAACTTTGAAAACTTGGGTCCCATCGACTATATTTTGGGCTCCGATTGTTTCTACGAGCCGTCAGTGTTCGAAGACATCTTAGTAACGATTTCCTACATAGTAGATTTGAATCCCAGCGCAAAATTCCTCTGCTCGTACCAGGAACGCAGCTCTGACTGGACCATCGAAGCCCTTTTGACTAAGTGGAATTTAAAGTGCCAGGTGCATTCCGTTAACAACTTGGGATCGAGTTCCGGCTTCGATATCCATAAACTAATAGGCGATCACTGCATCCAGTTGATAGAAATCTATCGATAAAATTAATGGCTTCTTCAGTGCGCCAAGTGCCGAAACTATTCGTCGGCAACTTGCCGTGGACCATCGGCAGCAACGAACTCAAGTACTATTTCAGCAAGTTCGGCCACGTGCAGAGCGCGCAAGTAGTCTTCGATAAGAACACCGGCCTGTCGAAGAACTTCGGCTTCGTGGTGTTCAGCAACAAGCAGAGCATCGAGAACGTCGTCAAAGACAGCAGCCACGTACTCGAAGGGAACACTTTGAAAGTGCAACCTTCGAATTAACACTGAAAACGAAAACAATTTTTTTTGTTTTGTTTTTCACGGCAATCTGTAGTAATACTTGAGAATTTAGTAGATAATTATTACTATCTATTAGTAGGTAGTTACAATGGACGATTACAAAGATATCGACGAATTGTGCGCTGGAGATGAAGACGACGGCGAATTCGAAGCGGCCGCAAAGCACGTGCAGACGCTGGCAGCGAAATTAGAAGAGGCCTCATTGCTCTCCCTGTACGGATACTACAAGCAGGCGTCGCTAGGCAACTGCAATGTCCCCCGACCCGGATGGATGGACTTCAAGGGTAAGGCCAAATGGGATGCTTGGGAAAAGATGAAGGACATGCCGCAAGCGGAAGCACGCCAGCAGTACATTAATCTTGTGGCCAAACTGGACCCGAATTACAGGACGCAGGACAAGACCAAGAAGGCGGCCGGATGGGTCACGGTGTCCACACTGCAGCCGTCCGAGCCGGAGCCCAGTACCAACGACGACGACGATGAGGAAGCGTTGCGTCTGATAAAATGCGGAGATGCGGTAGCACTGAAACGGTTGCTCGACGAGAATAAATGCGAGAATATTAACGGTGTGGATGGAAGCGGCATGGCTTTGATACATTGGGCTGCCGATCGCGGCTTTGTTGATATATTGGATGTGTTGTGTCGACACGGAGCGGACGTTGATTGTTCCGATGTCGATCAACAGACGCCCCTGCATTATGCATCCAGCTGCGGATATCTGAAATGCGTCCAGTATCTTGTGCAGAACGGAGCCAGCGTTGATGTGCGCGATAACGAAGGATTGAAGCCTGTCGATGTAGCCGCCGACGACGAAATTCGCAATTATTTGCTGCACGGCAAATAGTTTACTTATCTATTCTATCTTATCTATTGTAATTATGTACCTAAGTACGTTTAATTAATAAAATTGATTATGTGATTTGTTGCTTTCTTTTGTTTTATTTATTTTTTAGTAAGCGTAACTTTTTTAGAGAAGGCATGGAGGGCATCTTTGTTTTTCTTTGTTTCCATGGAAATTGTTGTATAGGAAGTATGTGTTTGGTTGCCTACTTATATAAACAAAAACAAAAGTTTCTAATAATTAGAGTTTAAATTGTTTGCGCTGAAGCCAGAAAGTTAATTGAAAATCCAAACAGTGTGAAAGATTTCCGGATTTAAAGTGAAGTAACCGAAAAAGCGGACATTAATAAATTAAGCAGGTAGGATTTTTACCTTTTTTTTGCGTTTTTTTAGGGTAAGTTTTTGTGTGTACTAAATGGGTGCGATTTATTTCGTTCGAAGCTTTGATAAATTGAAACCGCAAGGTACGTGCATGTCGAGGGCTCACCAATATGTGTATGCCACTCGATCGAAAGCTCATTTTTCCCGCACTCCGTACGCGAAAATGTACGGGAAATTGAATATTTATGAGGTAGCATCTGTTCCAATCAAGATTGCTGCATGAAATTTAAATGAGAAATGTGCTGGGCGCACGTAAAGACATTCCGATGCAGCACAAGGGCTGCTTCCTTCGCTGAAGGAACAAATGAAGAAGTGCAATGATGCAGGGATGACTACAGAAAGAGTTGGGAGAGAAAAAAGGGTCTTGTAGTACCATTACGCAACGGTCTCTACACTCTCTACCTGTGTGCAGGTACGACCTTGGCGTTTTGATAATGCAACAAAAGGTGTCCGCGAAGAAGATGATGACGAGAACATGATGAGGAACCACCGCCGTAGCCATGGAAACGTTGCGGGGGTATTCTGCGCGCCGAATCGGGTGGTGGAAATAACGAACGGAGGAGCATAGCACACATAGAGCGGCGGTGAGCGCAAGCCGAGTCAGTCTGAGCCAGGACGAGACTGAGGTAAGTGCGTGGCAATTAGCGGTCGCGACACGCACAGCAGATACCTGCGATCCGAAACATTAGAGGCAGCGATAAGTGTGCGTGGGGGTTGCGGGCAATTGCAATTGGCAATAGAAAAGAGGTATCGCGGTGTGCTGCTGTGTACCTAATCGTAGTAGGTTGATTGATGTGCAAGGAAGGGATGCCGGTGGTGGCAGCGGCGGCGGCTGAGGATTGAGCAGTGGAAACTGGTGCGCGCAGTGAGTATAATGTGAACATGAGCGGCGTCGGCGGTGTGTGCGAAAGAATGGTCGAGGGGGTGGCTGCAACGTCTCCGGCCGGCGGATACTACGGCGGCCGATCCGGCGTCCTGGAGACGCACGTCCGCGGCCAGTGGTATCGCGTGTTCGTCACCCTCGAGGACGACTACCTGAGTATCACGCTGGACGAGTCGTGCGAGAACACGACCACCCTGAACGGCACCCTGAACAACAACAACATCGAGACGCCGAGCGGTCTCAGCGATACACCTGACGTGCCCGATTCGGTCGCGAACCAGAAACGCTTGGTGCGTGTCGTCAAGTCGGACAATAACGGTCTGGGCATCTCGATAAAGGGCGGCAAAGAGAACAAGATGCCGATACTGATCAGCAAGATATTCAAGGGGATGGCGGCCGATCAGACGGAACAGTTGTACGTGGGCGACGCGATCCTCTCGGTGAATGGGGAGGATTTGCGTGAGGCTACACACGATGAAGCTGTCAAGGCGCTCAAGAGGGCGGGAAAAGTCGTCGAATTGGAAGGTAAAACATCCCTTCATTTCACACACCACCCTGTATTTATTAGATGTATGTAGTACGTACGCTGGTGGTACTCGCAGTTTGTACGATTTTATGTTGCTTGCACGTTTTAGCGTCGAATACGACGCTTTCGTACTATTAATCGATCGATTCAATCGATGCATTCAACATTCAACCTTCGGCATTGCTGACTTACCTATGATATTATTGCGTGTGACGAATAAATATTATTATTACTAACTATTCCCACGTAAAGCACAATTACATTATGTATATTCCTGTTAATAATGGGCTGCTCTTGCCTACACATTTAAACCACTTTTCACTTTTCACTTATTTACATTACTTTTAAATAATTAACTAGTTACAAACGTTACCAGACATATTTTAGAATGTAATTAGGATTTCTGGGTCATTAAAATTTAATATAGAGCCACTTTTAATATTAGATTATTTATCGATTTCTCTCTTTGATAAGATTAACGGCTGCATACTACTCGATTCACACATCGAATTCTATTTTTTGCTTTTTGCTATTTCTGCCCTCATCCGCCTCCATATTTATGATATGCACGATAGTGGACACGGAAAATATATAATCCGCTAAAAATAATTTTATTTTATTGCCAGAAATACACTGTGTGATGTGTGCACTCTGTGTGTTTTCATATTAAATTTAGATGAATGATACAACTATCAAAATTTTCAATTAAATTTAAAAAAGTAATAATAGTAAATGAAGTATAAATAGTATTTCCTATGCAAATAGGAAATGTATCCCTAATGTACGTTAATTATAGATGAATTAACACTTTGGGCTTTAATAACAAAAACAATTGCATTATAACATACAGTGCGATCATTTAAGTAGTACCCCCCCCTGCTAATTTCTAAACTAGGCAACTTATGAAGCTTAAATTCTAGAATATGTATATAGACACCACTCTGCCCTTGAAACTATCAAA